>ML093056.1:0-24589 GCA_003697995.1 Taxidea taxus jeffersonii | reverse complement strand
GTGGCTCAGAGGGTTAAGCCTCTGCCTTCGGCTCAGGTCATGATCTCAGGGTCCTGGGATTGAATCCCGCATTGGGTTCTCTGCTCAGCGGGGAGTCTGCTTCCCCACCCCCTCTCTCTGCCTGCCTCTCTGCCTACTTGTGATCTCTCTACAGAGATAAATAATAAATAAATAATAAATAAATAAATAAAATCTTTAAAAAAAAAAACAAATGTTTGGGTAAATGCTTATAACCAGTGTTTGTGTTTTCAATTATCCATTTTTAATTATCCATTGATAATTGGATTGTTTATTGAATGAGGCCAAGGGATGTGTCTCAGGACTGTTCATAATACTCATGCAGGTAGAGAAGAGGAGATAGGAAGACTAAAATAATACAGATCTTCTTCCAGGTCCCAAAGGAGAAAAGATGGATTATAGAAACTGCATATCAATGAGCTCAGTATTGATATCTGGCAGCTCTGCAGCCTGGGTTATTGAACTAATAGCTCGTGATGACTAAGAAGTGATAATTTGGAGCCAACCTGATTTCAGTAGGAAAAACTCATGTAAAATTAAACCTGTTTTCTTCCTGATGATTTTACTATGCTGGTGAGTCATATAATTCTGTAGCCACTGGGTATGGATTTTAGTAACACGTTTGATGAAATTTTTTATGGGAATCAACATTTCCTTGCAGCAGTCTCTAGCTTTTATGCTTTAAAATAGCACTTAGCAATTTTTTTTCCTGTGCATGCACTTAGCAATTTCCCCCCCCCACGCATGACTCTCTATGTAAATTATTTGAAGACATGACATAGAGCATTAAAACCGATACAAATGTTTCTGAACTTGAGGGACATAACATTTGCATATAAGCATTACCATTTGCATTTCCCCCTTATCATTGGGCCTACTGTGGGAAAAAAAGCTTTGCTTTTTATCTTCTTAAAGTTAATATTTAGCATTTCATTGCATGAGGCCATGAGTTTATCTTTACCGTCTGTGCCCTCCGCACGTGAGTGGGGTTCCAGTTTAGGCCTCTATCGCTGCTGGGGTTTTGCGTATAAAGTGTCAATGACTGTGGGAAAGAGGCCTGATCTCCCGTCTTAGTTTCCACACTCCTTTTGAGCTCTTTGTACAAGAGTGGCGAGTGAGCTATTTTAAGTCAAATCATAAACCGGTGCTGAGGAATGCTGATTTTTTTTATTTGCTCTACCCACAAGTGTTTCCTAAGTAGTGCCTTCCAGGGTTTGAACACAGGTGGGGCACATGCATTCTGTCACAAGCTAAATTCTCCCACTAGCCTTTTGTAAAGACCCTTTGGCCAACTGACAGATCCCTTCTCAAAAAGAAAATTTTAGGGGCGCCTGGGTGGCTCAGTGGGTTAAAGCCTCTGTCTTTGGCTCAAGTCATGATCCCAGGGTCCTGGGATCGAGCCCCGCATCGGGCTCTCTGCTCAGCGGGGAGCCTGCTTCCTCCTCTCTCTCTGCCTGCCTCTCTGCCTACTTGTAATCTCTGTCTGTCAAATAAATAAAATCTTTAAAAAGAAAGAAAATTTTAAATATGTAAGACATGAGGGATTAATTCTATTAAAGTAGTTATCCAAGATTAAAAACTATGACAAAGTAATAGATATACTTATTAATGCATTAGGTAATACAGTCCAGCAGCAGGCTTAACACCAGCTGTAGTTTTGTAATCATGATGTGCTTAAGCAATATCATATCTGCCTAACTATAGAGTGATAGAAAAGGAATCATTATTTCTTTTGGTGACAGAGTCACAGGGACTGTTAATACTCTGTGGCTTGGGGACCTGGTGGTTCAGTTGTTAAGTGTCTGCCTTTGGCTGGGGTCATGGTCCCAGGGTCCTGGAATTAAGCCCCGTACCAGGCTATCTGCTCAGTGGGGAGCCTGCTTCTCCCTCTCCTACTCCCCCTGCTTGTGTTTCCTCTCTCACTGTGTCTCTCTCCATCAAATAAATAAGTAAAGTCTTAAAAAAAAAAATACTCTGTGGCTTGTATCATGCCTAGATTTATAATGCAAGGAGATACTAGATTTTGGTTAGATGTCAATGAAAATAAAGATATACTTTCTCTTGAAGTCTGTCCGCAGACCCATGTGGGGTATGTCCATATACCCCAATTAAAATACACCTGTTTACACATTCACCAGTATAATTATAATTTTCACAAAAGTGATTTTCTTAAAAACAGTAAAATGTACTGTTAATACTTATATTAATAAGTATAATAATAATACATGATGATACATTCTTTTCAGATGATAGAGTCTCTGGGATTAGAATCCTTGTGGATATTCCAGGTAGCATGTGCAGTTTAAACTATATAAAGCATGTGTCGAGGCAGAGACAAATGAGTTTCAAGCATGTAGATTGTCTATGTGACCTAATCCTCAATTTACCACTAGAGTGGTAAATCTTCACGGAAGATGCCAAACGGCTGGGCCCTTTGCCAGTTTTCCATTATATTTTTGAAGGAGCAGAAGAAATAAAGCCATAGTTTAAGTGGAGAGATTTTTATCTAAACAACCTGCATGAGAGGCCAAGGAAAATTCCAACTCATAAATGAGTTATGCTAGTAGTCATATGGGACATCTTTTGTGCAGATAACAGTGCTGATTTCGTAGGGATCTGTGGGTTCTTGGGTGTGTAATGCCTTGAGTCATGCCTACACACAGGACACCCTCTGTTAGGGCTGTTACTGCTCTTCCAGCATAAGTTCCTACTATTAAGTTCAACAGGTTTGTTGTGGAGGCCGTAAAGCTTTCTCATTTCAAAGAACCATATTTACATGGACAACAGCCATCATTTAGGGCTCACCGGTCCACAGCTGTGGGATGACATCATAGACATTTTAATTTATTTTTTGACTAGATAGTACATGAACATTTTATAAAATCTTAATGATATAGAAGTGTATAGATGGTGAAAAGTAAGTCATTTTTTGCTTTCTTTTATCCCCGTCACCCAATTTTCCTTCCGAGAGGCAATATGTTATATATAAAAGTAATAGATTTATCCTTTTTTCTTTCAAAGGTTTTATTTATTTATTTGAGAGAGAGAGAGAGAGTGTACAAGGTGGGGGGAGAGGTTAAGGGAGAGAAGAAGCAGACTCCTTGCTGAGCAAGGAGCCTGATGTGGAGCTCGATTCCAGGATCCTGAGATTAAGACCTGAGCTGAAGGCAGACTAAGCCACCTAGGTGTTCCTAAATTTATCTTTAAAGGGAGATTTTATGCATATCGTTACCAGTTTGTATACATATATAGAGAGTCTTTTTTTTTTTTTTTCCCTCAAAGTAAGCTCTACACCCAACATGGGGCTCAAACTCATGATGCCCCAGAGATCAAGAGTCACATGCTGGGGGTGCCTGGGTGGCTCAGTGGGTTAAGCGGCTGCCTTCAGCCCAGGTCATGATCCCAGGTCCTGGGATCAAGTCCCGCATCGGGCTCCCTGCTCAGCAAGGAGCCTGTTTCTCCCCCCGCTTGTGCTTTCTCTCTGTCAAATAAATAAAAATCTTTTTTTTAAAGATTTTATTTATTTATTTGACAGAGAGAGAGACTGCTCCAGGTGACTAAATAAGCAGTTTTCGTAGAGTCATGTTTTTGAAATTAATATCTAGAGATGCTGCTGTCTTATCAAATGTTGCACTGAACTTTGTAACATAAAACTTCCTTGTGTACTCACATAGTTTTGGGCTCTTTATTCAGTTAACAAGTATTTACTTATGGAACTTCTGCTATGTTTTTGCCATGGTTTCGTGGTAAGACAAATCAGATGCCTGACGTGAGGCAGATCAGTTCTAGTGCAAGACACACAATAAAAGCATTGAAAATTAGTAAAGAAGATTGTTCCAGAGACTGAGAAGTGCTTTGAGGAAATGAAGCAGAGTGACATGCTTGTAGATCCCTTGGTCATCGTGACCTTGTCTGGGCTGCTCTTGGCTTGTGGCCAGAGCAGTCCTCAAGAGATGCCCTTGATCTGAAGCCTGAGGACGCAGGAGGGCTGACATCTGAAAGTCTGGGAGAAGAGCTTTCTAGCAAAATCTGGAGTCGGGAGGGGACTGGCGACTTCAAGGAATAAAAAGGCTGGATGGTGTAAGTGAGAGTGGGGTAGCTGTGAGGCTGTGAGGGTAGGCAGGGCTGGGTCTCACCAACACATTACCTCCTATGGGAAGGCTCTGGGTGGTTTTGAGCAGGGAGTGACATGATCTGATATATGCACTTTAAAAGCACCTTCCTAGTTGATTTGTAGGAAAGCCACTGTAGGGTAGACAAGAGGAAGCAAGAGTAGCTTGGAGACCATATGAGAGGTGGGTGATGGGTTGGACTGTCAATGAGATGGACAGAAGAAGATAGTTAAGTGATGACGCTGGCCATATAAAGGATCTCCAAATAGATTGCATTGCACGTGAGTTTAATGTTAGAAAAACTTGACATAAGAGAAGCATCATCGGCATTATGTTTTCAATTAATGCTTTAAAAGAAGAGTGGTAGCTGTTGGGCTGGCTGAGAAAGGGGCCACTCGAAATGGCGGACACCCAAGATGGCCGAATCTCCCGCCAGAACTCCTATAGCAGCCACGTCAACCCCAGTAAACCTAAACATAATGCAAGCAGGAAACCGCCACGACCCTACCCTCCAACTGCCAGATACCATACCAAATATGGTTATGAGCCCCTGCCCTGCCTTGGCCCAATAAAAGCTCGCTCAACCCCTTCCTGGGCGCAGCTTCTCCGACTCAATACTCCTCCTGAATCGTGGAACCTTACCCAAGGGCGCTTGAATAAAGTTCATCTTTGGACCACGTTTGCCTTGCAGTCTCCATTCTATTCGCGACAAGGGAAAACCCAACAGTAGCACTGGTAGATGGATGGATAAGGAAGATGTGTCCACACACATAAGCACATACGAATGTTATGCAGCCGCTAACAATGGATGAGATTGTGCCATTTGCAACAACGTAGAAGGACCTGGAGGGTATTATACTAAGTGAACTAAGACCAAGAAACACAAATACCATTTGATTTCATTCATGTGTGGAATCCAAAATAAGCAAATGAATGAAGAAACAAAAAGCAGAATCAGGGGGCGCCTGGGTGGCTCAGTGGATTAAGCCGCTGCCTTCGGCTCAGGTCATGACCTCAGGGTCATGGGATCGAGTCCCGCATCGGGCTCTCTGCTCCACGGGGAGCCTGCTTCCTCCTCTCTCTCTCTCTGCCTGCCTCTCTGCCTACTTGTGATCTCTGTCTGTCAAATAAATAAATAAAATCTTAAAAAAAAAAAAAAGCAGAATCAGACCTATAACTATAGAGAACAAATGATGGGTGCAAGAGGGGAGGGACTAGAGAGGTGGGCAAAGTCAATGAAGGGGAGTGGAATATACAGGTTTCCATTACGGAATGAATAAGTCATAGGAATAAAAGACCTGGCATAGACAATAGAGTTAGTGATATTGTCATAGTGTTGTATGGTGACAGATGGTGGTTACACCTGTGGTGAGCACAGCCAGACATACAGAGAAGTTGAATCACTGTGTTGTACACCTGAAATTAATGCAACATTATGTGTCAACTAGACTCAAAAGAACAAAAAAGAAGAGTGGTCTCAAATATCCATATTAACACACTAGGAAGACATTAGGGAGCCATGTCCTCCCTAACTTAATTCACACATCATAACAGGAAACCTGCTTACCAGATTAATGAGCTCTTGATTTTTATTATCTAGTAAGTCTGCCATAACTACCAAGCCCACAACAGTAAGAATTTGTCTTTAGGGGTTAATAATCAACTGCGATGGTTAAGCATCCCATTTATTTGATTATTATTCCTCAAGAAATTCTCCTCTTAGTAATAATATTTCTGATGTAATGGTCACTGTGAATTCCTTTTATACCATAATGATTGTAATAATCAGCAAAGCAGAACATGTTTCAGTCATACATTGATGTTTAACTTTGAAGTCACTGAGAAAACATTTCATTTGTGTAGCTATTACTCTTGCATGCAAAGTGCCTTTTGGTAAAGGGTTTTACAAAGCTTTCCTTGGAATGGATCTCTAAATGTAGTCAGTCTTGACATTTTGACTCGTATCAAATACAGCAATTCATTTTATGAGAACTTGGAATTTAATATTATAACAATTGATTTGTTTTAAATTTTCAAGGTAGTATTTTCTTTTGCTGTATGAAGAAACATTGTTTCAATGTAACAACCTCATTAGTTGGGCTCAGTTTAATATTTTAGGATAAGGTAGACAAGATAGGGACAATTTATTTTTGTATTCTAAAAATAAGAATTTGCTAAGGAGCTGGTGAGGTAAAGAGAAGGGAAATATTTGCCTCTTTAATGAACTTTAGAAAGCACTGTGTGAGTATGGAGCGCCTGGGTGGCATAGTCAGTTAAGAATCATGGGGGCGCCTGGGTGGCTCAGTGGGTTAAAGCCTCTGCCTTTGATTCAGGTCATGATCCCAGGGTCCTGGGATCGAACCCCGCATCGGGCTCTCTGCTCAGCAGGGAACCTGCTTCCCTTTCTCTCTCTCTGCTTGCCTCTCTGCCTACTTGTGATCTCTCTCTCTCTGTCAAATAAATAAATAAAATCTTAAAAAAAAAAAAAAAAAGGGAATCTGACTCATGGTTTCGGTGAAGTCGTGATCTCAGGGTCGTGAGTTCAAACCCCAATCAGGTTCCACACTCAGTGTGGAGTCTGCTTAAGACTCTCTCTCGCACTTCCACTCTTAATCTCACAAAACAAGCTGAGGGTTGCAGGGGGTGGGGGAGGAGGGTAGGGAGAGGATGGTGGAGTTATGGACATTGGGGAGGGTATGTGCTATGGTGAGTGCTGTGAAGTGTGTAATCCTGGTGATTCACAGACCTGTACCCCTGGGGCTAATAATTCATTATATGTTTTTATAAAAAAATTATAAAAAATTATATGAAAAAAGACTCTCTCCCTCTTCCTCTGCCCACCTCCTTCTCTCTCTCAAAATAAATAAATAAAATCTTTAAAAAACTCACTGCCTAAGTAGATGGATGTCACCAAAATTAAACACATGGGTGTTGATATGTTAATTGTCTGTAGTTCTTGTCTGTTTATTATTAGGGCAGGTATAGCCATACTTTTATTAGATAACACTTAGTTAACTTGTGTTATGATGTACCACATGTTCCTGTTTAACTGGATGTCTGGTTTTTGTTTTGTTTTGTTTTTTTAAGAGTAAGATGCTACAAGTTGAAATGGATTTGTCTCTCAGGATGTAAGTTAGTTTCAAGCACAGAATTCTGGCCAAGTTTATTACTTGGAATGTAATTCACTCTGTATGTTGAATATTCTTTAGCATCATCTCACTGAAGGTTTAGGAGGAAACAGGAGAAACATGAACCAAGCTTTACTAGCTACTTTGAAACACACACTTTTAAAAATTAAAAAATAAATAAAAAAGAAGTGTTAAAGTTGCTTTAGTCCTTGTAAGAAAAGTGTGTTTTGGTATTTCAATTGGTTATTTATTTATTTTTTTAAAGATTTTATTTATTTATTTGACAGACAGAGATCACAAGTAGGCAGAGAGGCAGGCAGAGAGAGGAGGAAGCAGGCTCCCTGCTGAGCAGAGAGCCCGATGTGGGGCTTGATCCCAGGACTCTGGGATCATGACCTGAGCCGAAGGCAGGGGCTTAACCACTGAGCCACCCAGGCTTCCCTCAACTGGTTATTCTTTCTTTTTAAAGATTTTATTTATTTATTTGACAGACAGAGATCACAAATAGGCAGAGAGGCAGGCAGAGAGAGAGGAAAGGAAGCAGGCTCCCTGCTGAACAGAGAGCCTGACGCGGGGCTCGATCCCAGGACCCCGAGATCATGACCTGAGCCGAACGCAGAGGCTTTAACCTACCGAGCCACCCAGGCGCCCCTCAACTGGTTATTCTTAAGAAAGAATCGAGGTTCTCGTAGCCCCAGGAGATTCTGTTCTCAGTGCAGGACAGAGTAAAAACCAAAACCAAACCAAACCAAAAGTTGCCATTTTGAGTTACTGTTGATCATTTGATAAACTTACTTGAGCGAACAGGAAAGCTCTGTAAAAAGTGGCACAATAGATATAAAGATGTCAACGAAACAGCCCTTTCCTAAAGAATTTAGGTGTCGTTGGGCGTGAGAGTCCTGCTCATGTTCCAGCTTGGCCTCGTTGTGTGCCCAGCCAGACAAGTGCGTGTAACACGTTAGGAGGTCAGGCCGAGAACGGGGTTAGTCCGGCTGTGAGAAGGATGTGGAATTTGACATCTGAACTAAGTCTTTTTTTTTTTTAAATAAATTTTTAAAAATTTTTAGAAACATATAATGTATTATTAGCCCCAGGAGCACAGGTCTGTGAATCGCCAGGTTTACACACTTCCCAGCCCTCACCATAGTGAACTAATTCTTGAAGGAGCTGCAGAATTTAAACAGGTAGGAGTGAAGCCTCAAGGAGAGCGCTGGAGGTAGAAATGGCAGCACCTATCCTGGCTCTTCTGTTCTAGCCAGGGATTGTGCCTGTCTCTTCACGGCTCCCTGGACAGCTCGCAGAGTGCCCCAAACAGAGAGGCTGCCGAACAGATGGAATCCCATGGGTGGACAGCATACTTAAACGTGGAGGGCCTGCAGATTACTAATGTGCTTTTCAATCAGTTCAACAGGGTAGCATCATCCCAGAAAGTATATTTATGTTATAAGAACTCGACAGTCTGTTGTATTGGCTTCACATCTCACTTGCAAATTCCCGATTCAGTTGCTACAAATCAGAAGGAGTAAGAACGTCTTTGGTTCGTGAAGAATTTCTTGGGCTAAATGTTGATAGACATTTCTGAGTTAAGTTTTTGGTTTCTGGTCTTTGAAGTCTGCAAAAGGGCAGCTGTTTTAATGTTTCTGTTCTCCAGCCTTTGGGGGGCTCACTTTAGAGGAGGGGAATGCTACAGATTTTAAATGAATACATTTAACGAGTTGCATTTTTTTAATTAGGAAAATTGCATATTCAAGGTGAATCCTTTTATATGATATGAAGTCCATTTTTTAAATTTTTTAAAAGATTTTATTTATTTATTTTTTGACAGACAAAGATCACAAGTAGGCAGAGAGGCAGACAGAGAGAGAAGAGGAAGCAGCCTCCCCACTGAGCAGAGAGCCCGATGTGGGGCTCTATCCCAGGACCCTGAGATCATGACCTGAGCCGAAGGCAGAGGCTTTAACCCACTGAGCCACCCAGGCGCCCCTGAAGTCCATTTTTTAATGTAAATAGTCTTTTTTATAGTTTGCTGATTTAACAAACTTGGTTTCTTATCCATCTGACTTAAGCTTTGGGTTTCTAATCTCCTGGTCCACTAGGAGACTTTATATGTGCAGTTGATTTAATGCTTTTATTTTCTTACGTCCGGGGACTCACTTTAGTGGTAGGAACCCTAATAAAATGCATTTTGAAGAAGACACTTACTAGCTTTATTTTTTTAATTAGAAGAATTCCATATTCAGGGACGCCTGGATGGCTCAGTGGGTTAAGCCGCTGCCTTCGGCTCGGGTCATGATCCCAGCGTCCTGGGATCGAGTCCGACATCAGGCTCTCTGCTCAGCAGGGAGCCTGCTTCTCCCCTCCCCTCTCTGCCTGCCTCTCTGCCTACTTGTGTGATCTCTGTCTATCAAATAAATAAATAAAATCTTTTAAAAAAAAGAATTCCATATTCAGAATGAATCCTTTCATATGGCATTGATTCTTCTTTTTTTTTTTTAACTTACATAGTTTTTGTATGATTTACTGGTTTCAAAAATGTTATACTTTTGTATATTGGATTTGCTTAAAGTGGAACATGTTCAATATGCTGTTGACTTTTTATTGAGACCATTACGGCATCCAGTGGAAAAATCTATGGGTACCTCTCATTATTTGCTCTAAAATTCTAACTGGGTTGGAAAATAGATAATCTGGAAAATTATTTTTGACACAGTAAAAAAATGAGTTTGTTCAGATGGAGTCCACGATAAGCCACTGACTGTGAAAGAGTATAGGTCTGTTTGCATGTTTGATTAGAACAAGTGTTTCTGACATATAAAATATTGCTGTTATTAATGATCATAATGGGTTTTGGGGGGTAGATTTTAATTTCATTGTTGCTGTTTCATTATGTTGAGTGTTCAGCCATTTCACAGCTTGTTAAAGATCTATTTCAAGCATTTGTTTCTTCTTCTGAACACTCTCCCAGTATCTCATTATTAAGGGAACACACAGAATGCAGAACAAATTCACATGAGCAAAACTGACAATCCCAGAAGTGTTCTGTTCTTATTTACATCGTGGTCTTTTTCATGTCAGGTCAAATCCATATATTTCTCTCAGATTTCGCTCCTTTCCATCATGGAGCGTCTTCACAGGGATGCTGTCCGTGATACTGCAGGCATGCTGTTAGGAATAGTAAAAAGGCTAAGAACCTCATGCTGAAGAATTATGTAGAAAGAAAGGATTCAACATGAACGATATATCAGTCTGTCCTCTCTTGCCTTTTAGGTTTTGACTTTCTTATTGGCAATATCTTAGGGTAAATGTGGAGCTCTTTTACCTGCCTTTAACAAAAACAATGATCCTCCAAGGATCTGTCTGAGCTGACAGGCCCTATCATAATACCAAGATCCGGACCTTTTATTTCTTTCTCTAGAATGTTCTAGTTGCTTAGACACCAGAGATTCCAGTGGGTCCTCACCTTGCTGGAAGTGGTAACAATCTAAAGGCTGCCATTAAGCCAGAGTCAGCCTGCAATCGGTTGCTAATGATTACCTAAAAGGAGCAATTACCGTTCTGGTAAGGTGATTGCGCAAAGACCAGAAAGCAGGCATTTCTCAGGCAAAATCAAGGACTAACCCTGTAAGCTTCAAATACCTCATCATTGTGAGGCTATTGCTGTGTCATCCTAGTCCAAACAAAAGCATACCGAGAATAAAAATCAGCTCGCTAGGGGCACCTGGGTGGCTCAGTCATTAAGCGTCTACCTTCAGCTCAGGTTGTGATCCCACGGTATTGGGATCAAGCCCTGCATCGGGCTCCCTGGTCAGCGAAGAGCCTGCTTCTCCCTCTCCCACTCCCCCTGCTTTTGTTCCCCTCTCTTGCTATGTCTCTCTCTGTCAAATAAATAAATAAAATCTTAAAAAAAAATCAGCTTGCTGTCTATATATATCTGCAGATAAAATACAGGCCACAAAATGGCAAAGGCCTGTAAAATATTGTGTTTTCATTTTACTTTTATATAAAAGGTCCGGATCTTGGTATTATGCAAGATATATATATGCATGCTCCTTCTTATAGGTGAAAGGCAAAAAGCGTGCAGGAAATGGGTGGCAGTGAAAGGGTTAATAACATTGTTTTGCAAAATGTGTGGTAATGAATGACTTAACATATTTTTGAAAGAAGGAGATGGGAAACCAGGTACATGTTGTGATCCATTCTCTCTGAAGAAGTTGTTAGAGTCTTTAACTGAAAAATGGATTTGTTTTTAAAGAAAGCTCCAGAAAAATCAAGCAACATACATTAGATTATTAAATGTTGCCTCATCCGATAGAAGTGAAAGCTGCAGTCCACGGCTGAGCCTGAGACTGTGTGAGTCTTTCTGAGGCTGTAGCCCTTGCTTTAACTGTCTTTGGATGGAAAGATGGAGGGGATTATAGTGAAAGAAAAAGAGAGGTCAGTAGAAAGATTTATATAGGCGATGGACAGGGAAGGGGAGGTAGAGACAACAAACTGATTGTTAGATTTTTCTTATGTTCCATATTAAAATTAAGATAGGCAATTCCTTGGTAATTCTGAGTTAGATACATCTCCTCTGTGGATATTGGTCATGTGAATGATGCCAGAGTGTAGGAAACAAGCCTCAGTGGGACTGTATCAACAGGTGACTTACCCAAATTTGTATTTTAGAGCTCGTGGAAAACAGATAATGGTTCCAGGCCCTCTGTCTTTAATGCATAATGTAAAACATTAAGTAAGTGCGTCCACTGTAATAGCTTTTGAGGCAAAGGTCACGGGCTTTTTACTCAGAGACACCTTACAGACACTTTCATTTTTGCTTTGGGGTCCAGGTTTTATGTCAGCAGAAAAATAAAAGGGATTGAAACCCGAGTGAGGAAAACCTGCAGTTCACCACAGTTCCCTGGAACAACAGTGTTTTTCTTAGAATACTTTTGTCAGAATTACTTTTAGTACATATTTAATTTTCTTGTAGTAAACCCAGATTTGGCCAGCTAGACTTAAAAGCCCAGAAGGAAACTATTTAATAAACATTGTTCGTACTTGTGGAAATATTGAGAATGCCCAGAGAGCAATAGGAACCTAAAAAAAATCACGATTTTGGTATTATCCTTTTCCTGATGATAGATTGAAGAATTTCATTTGCTACATGAGAAAGACTTGGGGCTGTTTGCCCCCCCAGCTGTGGTTTACACTTCCGGGGCACACTCGAGGTCTTGATTCTCCAAATAGCAAGTTTGTAGAGATCAAGGCAAGACATCCTGTGAAAGAAATCCAGGAATAACACTTTATATAAAGCAGTGATTGTTTTTGATTAAAACACATTTCTTCATTTTCTGGCTGCAAGATAGTCACACAGTGTTTTAAAAAGGGTAAGGAAAAATGGTCATCAATGCCTTAGATTTGGGTGGTGAGAGTTACTTGGTGCATCAAATCTATAATGGCCAGAGTTAATTAATAGGTGCATCAAACTCCTTAAGATTAATTGTTGTGTTTACTTAAGTATCAGTTATCTTTCTAAGTACCGCTGTAGCCCTTGGCAACTCTGTAAAGTTTTCTGTGTGGTGTGACCTCAGCAAAGACATAGGGGTCATTCATGCCACCTGGCTAACAGAAATGCTAAGGAGGTTCCAATGACAAGAAGCAGTGGGAAGAGTCAGTTTTCTTTCCACTCATTCTCCCCACCAGGATATATGCCTTTGGAAAGAAGGGTGGAGAGCATTTCCCTTGGGTTAGTCCTGGAATGTTATCTTCAGGGGCAGCTTCTTGTAGCATTCAGCCAGTCAACAGCCCAGAGAGCCTACTGGGACTGTTACAAAGAATGTGTGACTGGGACGCCTGGGTGGCTCAGTTGGTTAAGCGGCTGCCTTCAGCTCAGGTCCTGATCCCAGCATCCTGGGATCGAGTCCCGCATCGGGCTCCTTGCTCGGCAGGGAGCCTGCTTCTCTCTCTGCTTCTGCCTGCCACTCTGTCTGCCTGTGCTCACTCTCCCTGACAAATAAATAAATAAAATATTAAAAAAAAAAAAAAAGAAGAAGAATGTGTGACTGTTACACTGTCAGATCCCTGTCTGTCTTGAAATAGTTTAGCCTGAGATAACTCACATCCTCCAGTCATTCACTTGACTCCTCTCCGATCTCCAAGCCTTACTTTGTATGCTGACTGAACATGGTACCCACTGAGGCGCAATTAATCAATTAATTAAGCACGGTCGTCTTTGTGCTTACCTTCTAGTTCATAGCCCTATAGATTCTCTAATCTACACCCATTTACTATATTGTTCTTAGTTGCAAACAACAAACTGATGCTGGCTAACTTAAGCAGAAAAGAATCTGTTGAAGAATATTGGACAGCTTGCAGAACCGAATGGAAGCCTGGAGAACAAGGAGTTACGGCAGAAACGGGAATGTGGGCAAGCTGAGTAATACAGCCAGTAGTCCTCAATAGAGGCCATACAGTCATGCCACACAGGTTGTTCTAGCTAGGGCTGCACTCATGGAACATGCCCTGATCACTGCCGGGCACTAAGCCCAGCCACCCCTCATAGGTGGCTAGCTGGCCACTGCGCCGATGCTTTATCTTTTGCTCCCTGCCACACACAGGTCATCTGAGACATCTAGGATGACTGCTGGCTCTTCAGGAATGTGCAGGAGGAGCTCTTCAGTTTTGGTAACTGTTGTGATCCTATAGCTTGGCGAGATGATCAAAGTTGCAGACACACAGGTGGAACACAGTGAGAGGGTGGGTGTGGTTGTCAGGCGAGACGTAAGGGGGGCGTGCCAGCCATCCTTATGAGGTAAGCAGGTTGCTCCTGGTGTTTCTGCTGTTTAGGGTCCAGCATTGGTACCATCAGTGGTAGCCTGGAGGGTTTCAAGGCTGTGTCATCTTGTCCTGGTCAGTGGACCGTGTTCAGAGTGGCAGGGAGCAATCCATTCATCACCTGATTAAACGTGATTATGCGCACAAGCTGGGAATCGCCAACCTTTGCATCTGTCTCGTCTTCTGGCTGTCGTTAATCTCTGCCATTCTTCAGGGTTGTCGTCTTGCTTAGATCGTGATTTTTGATTACAAGGAAAGGCAGCTCAAAGGGTGCTTAGCTGTTCCCACCAAGATAACCTCCATCTCATGGGTCCATGGGTTTTCTTCTTAGGAATATCTCTGTTAAGCCTGCACTTGCAAACGGGGAAAGTAACCACAGCCTGGGTTTGAGGTGCCACTGGGCTAAATGTAAGCTAGACTGAGTCAAAACTTGACTTGTCACTTGACCGTCATATGGGCTGGTGGACTGCGGTATCACGTACAGAATTAGTTTTGGCTCAGAGCCGGTGCCCAGTAATTCCTAAGAGGCCTGGACATTTTTATCCCCACAATGTCCAAGTTTCTAAATGGCCACAAAGTCCTTTGAGGAAGGCTAGCCAGAAGATTCATGAACTGCATTTATGATTTACTGAAGATACATTAAACTTTCATTTGTGTTGTTTATTGCTTTGAAGTTGATCTTAAAAATACAGTAAAAAAGAAGCATTAAATCTGAAAGACTCTGTTCCCTATTGTTTGTGTGGGTTGACTGGCATTTCCATTTATCTTGGCAACTCTTTTCAAGTCGTTCTTTTCTTTCCCCCCAAGTAATTTTTGACATGGGATCTACTTCTGCTCTAACCTAGAAGAAAGTTGGAATTTTTTTTACTTAATTCTCCCTTCCTTTCTTCCAAATAGGTTGGCGGCTCTTCTCTCTTAGGGAGGTGGTGCTTTCTATTCCTGACAATTGAATAAGAAATTAGGAGTGAAGGAGAAGGACAAAGGCCCCGCTGCTCTATGGTTCATTCCTCTGAGCTGCATCTGTACAAAGCTGATTTATTATTTCTTTCGACTTGCTTATCATCAAACCTTAGGTTTGGGGGACATACTGCATATGAGTAAGAACTGGGTTGGGAGGCCTGACCTTGAACCACAGATCTGCTCTCTACTGGCCATGTGACCTCAGACAAATCATTAAAATCTCTGACCCTATTTCTTCACCTATAAAATGGAGGAAATAGTGTGTATCTTGGAAGCTTTTTGCATGGATATAATAAGATAAAAATCTTAACACATAGTGAACATTTAATAATGTTACCTCGTATATTTCTAAAAGCTTATAAAATTTTAAATCATAGAAATAAGAAATAATACCAAATGTAAATTCTGTTAATTTCCATATTGGATTATCTGTGCTGCTGGTCTTCTTGAGTTCATTTATTCAGCTTCTATTTCTGAAATACCTACTATGAGCAATGCTGGTTTTTACATGACTTGCTCATCTTGACCTGAGGTTCCTATTGGCCATTGTTAGAGGACACAGATAGTGAAAAGGTTCTTGTAAGTTGCTGGTTGCAGAAAAGTTTGTTCCTGGGGCACCTGGGTGGCTCAGTGGGTTAAAGCCTCTGCCTTTGGCTCGGGTCATGATCCCAGGGTGCTGGGATCGAGCCCCACATCTCATCCGGATCTCTGCTCAGCGGGGAGCCTGCTTCCCTTCCTCTCTCTCTGCCTGCCTCTTTGCTTACTTGTGATCTCTGTCAAATAAATAAATAAAATCTTTAAAAAAAAAAAAAAAGAAAGGTTTGTTCCTTTTTGTTTTTCCCCCTATCTGGGGTCCTTCCTATCTTGGCTTCTTCACTGCACTAAAATTTAGACTATGTGAAGTCTTTAAACACTAAATCATTGTTGTTCAATGGAAGTAGAATGTAAGCTACATTTGTAATTTCAGATTTTCTAGTAGCTTCATAGGTAAGTGAAGTGAATGCAATGAGATTAATTTTAATTATTTCACCTAATCTAACATAGCCAAAATAACAGGATTTCAAAATTTAGTAAATCTAAGTAATTATTGATATTTTACTTTTTTTTTTGCCAACCAAGCCTGTGGAGTCCAGTGTGTATCTCACACATGTAACACCTCTCTGTTTGCACTCGCCACATTTCAGGTGCTCGGTCACCCCACGTGGCTGCTTGCTACTAGAGTGGACAGAGCGGGGCTAAGTTGTCACCAGATCCCAAGAGGTAGCTGTGAATTCTTCATTAAACCATTTTAGACTCTTCCCAGATCCTCACCTGGAAGGAGAAAAACAGAAAGAGAAAGAATGAATTGAGGTTGCATTTTCCATATGTACTTTTTATAAAAGGGTAAACATAAAGAGTTTGTGGATTCAAGACCATGTTGGCTATTTTCAGAAACCCAAATAGCAGTTAATGATTGTTAGAGAAGAGCTGACTTGGAGAATCTTAAAGGAGGGTTACATCCTTGGTTATTATTGATTGGGAAGAAAATCAGCAACTGGTTAGTGATGCTGAAAGGAAGCTGAGAACGAGTTTGGTAAATTACCCATAATAGTCTATGAACTATTTTTCCCTCTGAGACTTTTTAGTCAGAACATGATCCCTGTTAAAGGGAGACATTACTGAATTTTTTCTTTCGGGTTGGGAGTTCCAATGTCATTTCTTCTTTTAACTGCTGGTATAGTTTACTATGGAATGAAGTCAGTTATGTGGAGAGGAAGGCATTCTCTTCTTTCATGCCATCTGTTGCCAGAGTTCTGTCACGCTTCCTGCTGCAGTCATCTGGGACTTCACTTGTCAGACACGTGGTTGATGATCCAAGTTAACATGCCACCTGAAACTTTAAAAGAGAAAGCTCCCTAATTTCTCAGTAATTCATGATTAATAGTCACACAGACCATGCTTATGTCATGTCATTACATATAGAAGAAGCATAAACATTTAATTTATTAGGCAGTTGGTTTTTGGATCAGAATTATTAAGGATTCATGTGAGATTAATATCATTTCTTAATTTTGCCTAAACTTTTTTATTATAGAAAACATATATATACAGAATTAGAGAGAATAGGATGAGGAACTTTCATGGAATCTTCTAGCTCAGCTTTAATAATTATTAACTGGTGGATAACTTTATTTCCATCTATAGCTCTATCTCCAATACCTCAAGGCATAATTTTAGAATCATTGACAGCACATCAGTAATTTTAATATCT
This sequence comes from Taxidea taxus jeffersonii, assembly GCA_003697995.1. Taxonomy (NCBI): domain Eukaryota; kingdom Metazoa; phylum Chordata; class Mammalia; order Carnivora; family Mustelidae; genus Taxidea; species Taxidea taxus. The sequence continues at coordinate 7,304 of ML093056.1, read as the reverse complement.
TTAGTAAAATACCACATCACCTCTAAAATTCAAAAATTTTAATATGATTCAGTCAATGTTCATATTTTCATAATTAGCTTTTTTTTTTAAATAAGAAGCTTCTTTGAATCAGGATATAATAAATGTACATATTACATTTGGTTTATGGGCTCAATCCTTAAGCTCCCTCCTCTCCCCCAACCCCCATAATATATTTGTTGAGAATCTAGGCACTTTGTTCTGTAGAGTTTTTCATGGTTTAGATTTTGCTGGTTACATCTCTGTGATGCTGGTTATCATGTGCCTCTATCCTCTGTATTTTTGTAAAATGGTGATCAGATTGAGAGTTTTGACTAGATTCAGGTTTAATTTTTTTTTGGCAAGACTGTTTCCTAGGTGCTGTCATGTACTTTCATGTGGAAGCACATAGTATCTGGCTATCTTTCTTACCACAATGTTAACACTGATGAATGTGATTGTGGACCTACCAGCCATTATAAAGTTGTCCATCCACTTTTCAGAAAATAGTTTTAGCAGCCGTTGCTTTGATCCATCGTTTCCTTGTGAACTGCAAAATAACAGTACTCAAACTTTGTTATTCATAATTCATTAGCTGGACTATTTCTCTGTAGAGAAATGTTCCTTTTCCAACTACTTGTCAATTTGTTATTATAAATTGTTGAGGTACAGCTTATAAAGACAGGATTAATATTTGGTTCTTTTCCCTTATTTAGTGGTTTTCAGAATGAGTTGGTTTCCTAAAGTAATGTTTCTCTTCTCCACTATCACAATTCATGGATTTAAACATACTTGATGTGCTTCAATGCATTATACTTATTACTCTTTTTGATGCTCCACTTCTGGTAGTGGAAGCCTCTTTAACTTGGTTCTGAGTCCTTTTTAACATGAACCCGGTGGATTTTGATAGCTTCTTTGCTTCCTGGGACACCAAGATGTCCAGACTGATCTAACATTTCCCTACCCCAGATCTCGAATCAGCCATTTCTCCAAAGGGTTCTGATTTCTTTAAGTGATTAAATGATATTTGGAGAACACACCTGAGTACCGTGGGTCTTAAGCTTCAGGGATTTTCAATCTGGAGTCTGTATTAGGAAAACTCTAGTGAACTTAGTCCCAGTGTCAGCAGCTTAAGGCAACCCAAGTTTATTTCTGCCTATTACATCGGCAGACAGTCCTCCATTTGGTGATTTAGGAAACCGGAATCCTTTTATCCTTGTAGCAACAATAACTGGTAGTGCCTTAGATTCTTCTTCTTTCAGCTGAGAGGTGAAAAAAGGAAAAATGGAAGGGCACCTACTTTTTAACCATTTTGGCCTGGAAGTGATATACGTCATTTCTACTCTCATTCTGTTAGTGAAACTAGTCCTATGTCCCTGCCTCACCCCAACCTAGTAAAGGTGGTGGAGGTAGCCCCTGGCCAGGGACCCCAACACCAGCAGAACATACCTCTTTGTTAATTGTCAGACTGTCTCTGCTAGAGGCCATCCACAATCATGTGCTGTCCCCTCCTTCCTCTGGAGGGACAATCCAAAGTCTCAGTCACCCTAAATCAATATAAAGTGGTAGAGCAGAGGACGACCACAATAATCGCTCCCATGTCAAAAAGAGAAGAAGGAGGTAGGCACAGTTCGCTGGTCCATAGAAATTTTGGAATACTGTTAGGGATACATCATGAGGTGTTTCTGCTCTGGTGTTGGATGACATTCCTTGATTAGACTCGATTTCTACTTTCAGTCGCTGCAAGCAGGTCTCTGCCCATTGCTCTCCACGGCTCTTGCCTCCGCGCCTGGGCAGCTTCGTTCATCTTCATTTTCATACCTGTCCACATCTGAACTGCTTATAGACTGCCAGCCTTGGGAGCTATAAATTTCGTGTAGGCTGCATTCTATTCTTGCAGGTTGGAAGGTAACTTTGGGGGATTCAAAGCTTAAAGCAAAAAAAAAATTTTTTTTTTAAGATTTTATTTATTTATTTGACAGAGAGAGAGATAGATCACAAGTAGGCACAGTGGCAGGCAGAGAGAAAAGAAGAAGCAGGCTCCCTGCTGAGCAGAGAGCCCCATGTGGGGCTGGATCCCAGGAGCCTGAGGTCATGACCCAAGCCGAAGGCAGAGGCTTAACCCAGGCGCCCCAGCAAAAATTTTTTTAAAGCTCAAACTCTCTACATCTTTTTAGAAGAAGTTTTAAAAAGATGTAGAGAGTTTGAGCTTTAAAATTGAGTTTGAGCTTTAAAATTGAGCTTTAAAATGCTAAAGAAATTTCTTTAGCAATATAATTCTTTCGGAACCTTGGGGGTGGTCCTTCTAGTTAGTACCATGTGCCAGTGACGTCATCCAAAGGTCTGTCAAGGTATAACTGTCAATTTTTTTTTTTTTTCTCATTCCTTTGGCTATATCTCTCATTTAGGAGTGGCTGTTGAGGAGCCACTCAAAATAGAAGACCATCTTCTCAGTCTGATCTTTGCTCCAAAGCTGAGTCTCAGTGAACTTTTGTCCATTAGGAGGTCTTTCTCAAGTTTTCCATCTCTCTATTTGGGGTCTCTTGAGGCATTCGCCTTTCCATGCTTGCAAGTTCACACATCTCTGTACTTCCTTTCCATGTATTTCTCCACCAACTACCCCACTGATCTCCAAGTTTCCAGCCTCTAGCATTGGTTTCCTCGCTGCCTGCTGCCTGACAGCTAAGCCAATTTTAGATATCTGTTATGGCAGCACCTCACTTGAAGGTACTAATTTCTGTACTCATCAGGGTAATGCTAGCGAGGGTAGTAAAGACTATCACAGAATTAGAGAATTCAGAACTAAAAAAGGACTTTAGAGATCATGTAGTGTATCCAACTCCTATTCATTTGAAGAATCAGGAGCCAATACAGGAAACAGCTGAAGCTTGCCCAGAGTCACACAGGGACCCAGAGGCCATAGAGTTAGCAGTGTGGCAAGGCCTTGGTGATTTTTTGCCCTTTAGCCTGTAGCTCAGCCTCACATACCAGAGGTTTAATGAATATCTCAAACTGAATTGGGAATGTGTAAGTCTGACTCTACTAGGCCCTCACTGAGGCTCAGACAAAGAGAGGAAAGAAGGAAAAGTCAGGGAACAATTGAACTTAAGTGCCTCAAGAAAAGTATAGATTCAAAACCCTTTATGACTTTGGTATTATATTTGGCACATTTTCATGCTTTAAATCTTAATCAAAATGGTAAGGACTTTTCGATGACTTAGTTTTGAGATGGCTGTTTTGATATAGTCTTAATAATAAGCTACTTAATATTTAGCTAAAAACCACTACCAGCTAACTGACCCCTTAGTTGTGGTTCCCTGTCTTCCTCTCACTGTCTCTGAGCTTCCAGTGTGGGACGAGTGGGGGTCGATCATGCTTGGGATGAGACGGGCCAGGGTTAAGGAGAGGGATAGTTTGAGGAAATAAAAACCACCATCTTTATATTTTGGTGCAATGTGGGAAGTAGCCGGCTGAGATTTCTGTGTCACTTTCCTCTCCCGCACCACAACTGAACTTAAAGATAAGACTGCAGTGTTCAAATAGCATAACACTTTTAGTGTAGTACGCTGTCTGGCATGCCACAGGGCTCTATAATTCTGTCATTCGTTAATCCAGGTGGCATTTCTGAAGCACCTGTTCTCCTCCAGACCCCATACTAGCACACAGGATATACTCACAATGTGATACAAGGGTCATGCCAGGAGCTTATGGGTGACATAATTTATTAAGTTCCAGAATATTCTACTGGACCATAATATTGGGCATCACATTGTTGAAGGTAAATAAAAGGTTTCAGGGACATATGGGTAATCCTCTTGAATGCAGGCAGGCATAACTTGGAAATACTGCGGGTTTGCTGCCACGCCATTGCAAGAAAGCAGATACTGCAGCTAAGGCAGCCAAATGAATGTTTTTGTTTCCCAGTGTATATAAAAGTCATGTTTATACTACATTGTAGTCTACTAAGTATGCAAGAGCATTATGCCTAAAGAAACAATGTCCATACCTCAATTAAAAATACATTGTTGCTTAAAATGCTAATAATCCCCTGAGCTTTCAGTGAGTCATCATTTTTTGCCAGTGGAGGGTCTTGTCTCCATGTCCATGGCTGCCAACTGATCAGGGTGGTGGTTGCTGAAGGTTGAGGTGTCTGTGGCAAGTTCTTAAAATAAGACAGCGATGAAGTTTGCTGCATTAATTGACTCTTCCTTTCATGAACGACTTCTCCGTAGTGTGTGATGCTGTTGGATAACATTCTCTGGAGTAGAACTTCTTTCAAAATTTGAGTCAAGCCTCTTAAGCCCTGCTCTTGCTTTATCAGCTAAGTTTATGTGGTATTCTCTATCCTATGTTGTCATTTCAACACTCTACATGGCATTTTCACCAGGAGTAGATTCCATCTCAAGAAAACACTTTCTTTGCACATCAGTAAGAAGCAATTCCTCAGCTGTTCAAGTTTGGTCATGAGATTGCAGCCCTGCCATCCCATCTCCAGGCTCCGCTTCTAATTCTTGTTCTCTTGCTGATTCCACCACACCTGCAGTTTCTCCCTCCACTGAATTATCGAACCCCTCACAGTCATCCATGAGGGTTGGAATCGACTTCTACGAAAACCCTATGGATATTAACATCCACAGGACCTCTTCCAGTGAATCATGAATGTTCTGAATGGCATCTAGAGTGGTGAATGTTTTCCAGAAGGTTTTGCCCTGATTTTGCCCAGATCCATCAGAGGACTCCCCATCTACAGCCCCAATAGCCTTGTGAATTTTTTTTTTTTTTAAAGATGTCATATATTTATTTTGAGAGAGAGTGAGTGAGTGCATGACTGGGCGGAGGGGCAGCAGGAGAGGGAGAAGCAAGCTCCCTGTTGAGCAAGGAACCCCATGCAGGGCTCAATCCAAGGACCATGGATCATGAGCTGAGCAGAAGGCAGACACTTAACTGGCTGAGCCACACTGGCACCCCATGAAATGTATTTTTTAAGTAATAAGACTTGAAAATCAGAATCACTCATTGATCCATGGACTGCAGAAGGGATGCTGTGTTAGCCACCAGAAAACATTAATCTCATGATGCATCTCATCAGAGCTCTTGGGTGACCAGGTACATCGTCAATGAGCAGTAATATTTTGAAAGGAATCTTTTGTCTGAGCAGTAGGTCTCAGCAGTGGGCTTAAAATATTCAGTAAACGTGTTGTAAACAAACGTGCTGTCCTCCAGGCTTTGTTGTTCCACTTTCAGAGCATATGCAGAGAAGACTGAGTGTAATTCTTACGGGCCCTAGGATTTTCAGAATGAAGGGTCAGTAAGCCCTTGGCTTCACCTTGAAGTCACCAGCTGTGTTAGGCTCTAACAGGAGAGTCAGCCTGTTGTGGAAGCTTTGAAGCCAGGCATTGCCTTCTGCGTAGCTCTGGAAGTCCTAGATGACGTCTTCTCCCACTAGAAGCTGTTGTTTATCTGCAGTGCAAATCTGTTGTGGAGTGTGGCTACCTGCATTGTTGTCTTAGCAAGATCTCCCGGATAACTGGCTATGGTTTCTGTATCACCACCTGCTGCTTCCCCTTGTGCTTATATGTTCTGGAGATGGCTTCTTCCCTTAAAGCTCATGAACCAACCTCTGCTGGCTTCAGACGTTTTTTGGGCAGCTTCCTCACCTCCCTCAGTCTTCAGAGAACTGAAGATAGTCAGGGCCTTGCTCTGGATTGGGCTTTTTTTTTTTTTTTAAGATTTTATTTATTTGTCAGAGAAGTGAGCACAGGCAGACAGAGTGGCAGGCAGAGAGGCAGAGGGAGAAGCAGGCTCCCTGCTGAGCAAGGAGCCCGATGTGGGACTCAATCCCAGGATGCTGGGATCATGACTTGAGCCGAAAGCAGCCGCTTAACCAACTGAGCCACCCAGGCGTCCCTAGGCTTTGGTTTAAGGGGATGCTTTGACTGGTATGGTTTTTTAATCCAGTCCATATCCTCCATATCAATGTAAGCCTGTTTCACTTTTTTTTTTTTTTAAGATTTTATTTATTCATTTGAGAGAGAGAGAGTGAATGAGTGTGAGAGAGCACAAGCCAGGGGGAAGGAGCTAAGGGAGATGGAGAAGCAGGCTCCCCACTGGGCAGGCAGCCAGATGCGGGACTCATCCCAGGACCCCTGGATCATGACCTGAGCCAAAGGCCGCACCCCTGCCATTTCACTTTCTTATCATTCATATGTTCACTGGAGTAGCACTTTTAATTTTCTTTAAGAACTTTTCCTTTTCCAGAACTTGGTTCTTTGGCCTAATTAGCCTAGCTTTTGGCCTGTGTTGGCTTTTGATGTATCTTCTTACGAAGCTTAATCATTTCTAGCTTTTGTTTAAAGTGAGAGACATACAACTCTTCTTTTCATTTGAACACTTAGGGGCCATGTTGGGGTTTATATTTGGCTTCATATCAATATCGCTATGTCTTGGGAAAAACGGAAGCCTGAGGAGAGGGAGTAGGACAGGATAACGGACAATCAGCAGAGTAGAGGGAAGACGCACATTCATCAGTTAAGCTTGATAGGTTATAGGGGTGTGGTTTGTGGCACCCCCAAATAATCGCAGTAGTCACCGCAGAGATTATTGATCACAGATCAGCATAACAAATATAATAATCACTAAAACGTTAGAAATACTGTGAGAATTATCAAAATGGGACCCAGGCACATGGAATGAGCAGATCTTAATGGAGAAATGGCTTTGGCAGACTTGTTCAAGGCATGGTTGCCACCGACCATCAATTTGTAAGAAATGCAATATTTGCGAAGCTCAGAAAAGTGAAGGGCAATAAGAGGAGGCCTGTCTGTGCTCTGTCTGCTCCCACGTAAGTAGAGAAGGGAAGCCTGGAGTTCATTTCTTCAGGAATTTTTTCTATCCTTCAAGCCTGAAAAAGGCCTGGTCAGATGGTGTAGATCAGATTCCCGTGAAGGTGTTCTGTGCATTTATTTGGGGATGTTTTCATTTTCTAGATGAGCGTATCTTTAGTATTTACATCTAAGTGTAAACGTTGCATTTCCTTTTGTGAAAAAATTTTTTATGGACTCTGTTACACAAGTTGAGTCGTGAAGATTGCCTACATACTTGGGTTAATTGTTTGGAGTGCTTTCTTAATAACTTTGTAAGCTGTTATAGTGAGTAATCTAGAGAATGATTACATTTTAAAACAGAATCTTACTGTAAAGATCAATTATATCAAGCTGACCCTAATTTACATGGAAAAATTCTTGTTCTTTATAAAACCTCTTGTAGCGAGGGTGAGGCAGGAGCAGAATTTGGATATGTTTATTATC
>ML093055.1:114510-128462 GCA_003697995.1 Taxidea taxus jeffersonii | reverse complement strand
TTTGTTTGTTTCCTGGTAACTCATCAGCAGTGATGAGAGAGAAGCAAATGTGTCAAATGGTAACATGAACAATCTCACTAAGTAAAAAACGATGGCGTCTCAGAATTGCTCTCGGTGTGGAAACACAGCAAGTGAAGGTTGATTATCTGTAAGAATGCCAAAATGACGAATTTCCTTGGAAATTTCCAGGTAGCAGTTGAAGAAAAACAGTTGTGGGCTGTTGCAGCCCATATTATCTATCTAATTGACCTATTCTCCTCCTTGATTTTGCCATAGATTCGGCCTTCCCTCTCAGCTCTGTTTGTCACCAATCTGGATTATTATTATTATTATAATAAGATTAATTCCTATAACAGCCACCACTAAATATACCACAGCATTACCATTTCTTCATCTCAAAGGATTATTATTGCAAAATCAAAAGACCATGTCCTCCTAGCTGTGCCTTCAAATACATCCCAGACGCACCGCATAGATCCTACAGGTGCAAAAACCACTGTCACCTCTGACCTGACCTTCTGCACGAGCCTCTTGTCTCTCTTTTTCACCTCTTGACCACTATCATCCATTCTTTGCCCAATAACCAATGTAATGATATTTAAAGCCTACGATAAAATCCCCATTATCTTTAGATAAAATAGAAACTCATGACCTTGGCCTCCAAGTGATCAAGTCACTGACTTTCTGTTTGATTTCCTCTCCTATCATTTTTTTTCCCCTCATTTGTTCCCAGACATTTCTCAAATGCACCAGATGGGAGCAGAAGGCTTTTGGCTTTCTTGGATTCTGCTTGGAAGATTCTCTCCCTGGATTTTTACATGACTCACATCTTTGATAATTTAGTTGGGGTATAGGGAGGGGCTTTAGGTAGAGTGTTTCTCTGAACGAAACGCCCTTCCCTATACCCTCTTTCTCTTTGCCTAAGCCTATTTCCTCATTACCACTGATTTTCTGGAGCTAATTAATGAGTCACACATTGATATTTTTCTGTGTTTCTGCACTAGCACATAAGCTCCATGAAGCTTTAGTATCTAAGCCTTGAAAAATGCCTAGTGCATAGTAGGTGCTCAAGAAAATATTTTTGAATGAAGAATATGAAATGTCTGTAATATTTGTAAGGTTTTGTGAAAAGTTTTAATATTCTAAAAGTTACAAATATTGAAATATTTGTAAAGTTGCAGAGAAGAGTGGTGGGCATATAATACACATGCAGATAGTTATCTGGCAATTATGCAATTTGAAATATCATGTGAGATCAGGCATAATGTAGAATAAAATCCTATCAAGGTAGGATCACCTTGAATGTCAGGCTAGGGAAGATTTCCAGATGCTAATACTTAGAAAGGAGGCCACTGATGACTTCTCTGTTTATATTCATCCCTTTGTGAACTGGATTCCACACAGGCTATGCTACATTCCACCAGACAAATGCCTTTATGTTCTTAGATGTTGCCCATGGGTTAAATCTAGTCACAGGCTCTGCTCACCTGCATCTGGGCTGTAACAAGCTATTGAGCACAACTCCTGCACTAGAACTGAATAATGATGCTGGTAGGAAACCAGACTCTCAGGCCGTCTTCAAGGCCAAAGAAAGTTCGATCTTGGCACCCAGATCTTCTTGTTTCATGTCGACACTTCTGGGATTTAGCATCAAAGGATCTGGGGACGATGTGCAAAGGCTTGGAAAATCAATTTCTATCACTGAAGATGAAAGAGCACATTTTTACCAATAGTGAGCCTGTGAATTAACGACATTTCCTCTATTGCCACCATGTTGTAAAGCTTGTTAGCCCTGACACGCAGACAGAGCCATTATTTTAATTTGCATTTCTGGAAGACAACCCTGACCCAGATTCCCTTCTAGCGCAGAATCTGTGTGAAGTTGTGATTTTGGTGACTGCTCCTTTAAGCCCCTACATGTAATTAGCTGCATCTCAGCTTAGGCAGAGAAAAAGAGCAGGTGTGGGGGGGGAATGAAAGTTGGCCTTGCTTCATGCTAACTCTGAAAACTCAATATATTTGTTTCTTTGAAAAAAGTGTCTCCCAAGTCCTTGACAGAGTGCTCAAAGTAGCCTTTATGTAAGTGCTGGAAGTTGCCTTTAGTCCAAGACCCAAGGACTGCAGTTCAGTGTGTGCAAGATCAAACACAGGTGCAGCTGAGACACTGTGTGGTTCAGCGAGTCACCTTCAGGGGAGAGCCAGGCAGAAGATGGCAAGGGAAAAGCTTTTCATATTTTAAAAGATATTGAAGTAACACTGCCTGGAGATGTGAAGTATTTAAGGGACCTCTTTGGAAAATTCCTTCAACTCACAGAAATGGTAGGGATAAGGCTCAGAATAAGAATTGTTCCTTCAGAGAAGTTTTGTTTTTACCTTTGCAACAACCCTTGAGAACTCTGAGGTAAAAATAAACCCGACTAAAATGTGAGATCCTACAGCTTTGTAAGGAGAGCTAGAAACATCACTCCAGTAACATAATTGCTTTGGTTTCATGTTCTTTTGTTCATTAAGTATTTATTCAACTGCTTGCTATGTGCTCATATGTGGTAGGAGGCAAAAAGTGAATTTCCTTCATGAAATCTATAGTCTGGTTTCAAAATAGTGAATGTGCTTTTGCTTCTTGCCCCAGCTGTGGAGAATGACTTGTGAAATGTCTCAGGATTCCCCTCCTGGCATGTTAGTGACTGGTGAAATCTAAAGAAATGGGATCTTATTTCTCTTTTCCCCTGCTTCTCTCTCTCTCTCTTTTTTCTTTTTCCCTCCTTCTGTTATCACTTCTCTGGACCAACTTCTTCCCCGGTACTTGCAGATGTTAAGTTCAGTGACTTCCTTCAGAAACCTTCCCTCCTTGGTCCAGTGTACTCTCATAGCCCTAACATCCCTCACGGTGCAAAGAATATGGGCATTAGCATCAGACAAAAACATGTCCGAATCTTGGTAGGTCTTTAGACACTGCCACTTAACGTGCTATGTGACTTTGAATCATTTAGATTCAAGTCAATGCACCATTTTTCCAATGTACAACTTCTGACTACATCTGAATCTTGTTCTCCTGTATACTGGAGTCATTTATTAAAACAAAGTTTCATTGAGTCCCTACTCTATGCAGGCACTGGAAAGACAAAGCTGGGTAAGACACATCTGGCCTTGAGAGGGATGGATGACATTCTTAATGCAGAGGTTGTTATCATACAGTGTGGGTAGTGGAATCAACACTGATGGAAATTCATACTTACAGTGTGTCATGTAGGGAAGAATAACTAATTCTACCATTAGTAGAAGACATCGGGAAGGGCTGGGGCCAGGGAGAAGTGAGATCAGTATAGACTGGGCAAGGGCTTGTCTTATGGAAGTGGAGAAGAATGTTCAAGACAGAAGGATCAAGGTGGACCAAAACATTGGAGTTTGAGCAGTCTGATGTATTTGGGAAACAGCAAATATTTGAGATTGGATATAGTGTTTGCTTTCCTCAGCACGAAATGTATAGACCTACATGTCTGAAGTTATGAACTCTTTTACTTATTCAACAGATATTTTTGAGTGTCTGCTATATGTTAGGTAATGTAGCAAATTGAATCCTATTGGTATAATCAAATCCCATAATGATAGTCATAAAAGGAATAATAATACTTAAGCTAATTTTTCAGTTTTCCATAATGTTTCTGCCTAGGCAATTCAATTCAAGAGGTCAAAATCCTTCTAGCACATTCTAGCATATACACATTCCAGCACAATAAGCAGATACTGAAACAGCCCTGCACCCATGTATGCTTTAATCAAAGAGTGAACTTCATAGGGACCTTCTCCAGAGTGTTTCACATAAGTCTGGCAAGATAATTATCAAGTATCTTATAAAGGATAGAGTGCTCAGTAATAGCAAAAAATCACATCCTCTTACAAATAACAAAGCCCTTTCCCAACTGAATACTTCTAATCAGACTGCAGCACCTTTTCAAGCAAGATGCATCGAGGCCATAAGCCAAATAGGCATGCTTTCCAGTCTTCCAGTGTGGTACAGAATCTCTGCAAAGACCTAAGAGATTGTTTGCAGCTCTTTCTTAGCAGAAATAAACAGTGAGGTATAACTATCCCATGCCTGCAGTTTTGAGATTTTAATAACTCTTCAGGTTGTGTCAGCCTGACACTGTGGAGATGATGACTAATAATAAGTTATGTGCATGCTACGGAGACAGAAATGGCTTGTCACCATGGCAATGGTTATCATGATCAGACTTTGTTATTACTCACAACAGTGTGTCACAGCCATCCCCCTCTCCTTTCCTTACCACCTATCCTGGTCCCATACACTAGATGAGCACCTTGTTCCTGCTGTGAGCATTTCTTTTGAACCAGAGTGTTAGCTGGCTGTTTATGTCTCATGAGAATCTGTAGGGTAGACTCTTTTAGTGATGGATATTTCTTTGTAGTTATCTAGGAGTGCAGAGTAGAAGATCCGTGTCTTCTTCCCTGAGTATTAAAAAGGAAGTGAGCTGAGCTGAGGGGTTATTTAACAAACACTGGGGAGAGCCAAGAGGGAGCCACGAGCCTCAGCTGTGGCCCAGTGTCCACCAACCAGCTATGTCTCTGTAAGTTAAATAGTCCCTCCTTGCCTCTCTTGCACCCAGCCAGTTACCAGAATAGTTGTAAAGCAGGAAAGCTCAAAGACATGCACTGTGCAACCCTACAGTACCAGCCCATTCCTGTTAGCAAATAAAGTCTTAGTAGAGTCATCACGGGTACCCCACATATACCTATTTTCCTTAATTTATTCATTTAATTATTCATCCTCAGTATTCATTTCTTTATCACTTATTGTGTGTTGAGCCCTATGTCGTTCTCTGAGTAGGCAGTGATGGACCCTCCACGTGTAAGGACTATAATCTGTTGTATGAAAGGAAGTCATGTAAAGGTACACGTGTAGTACAAGAGGATCGGTGCTATAATTTGTCTCAGCAGACATCATATTGAGCATCTACGATGTGCCAACCATATTTAGATAAAGTGGATGAACTTGAAGAGTTTTGTAGACAGTCTATTAGAGAAGAAAGACACCTTATGATAGAATAATGCAAGAACACCCCTAGAAGTATATGAAACGTAAAGTAGTCTCAGTGAGTAGTTAGTAGTTAGTATCTTTACCTAGAGATAACCAGGGACAACTCCCTAAAGAGGCAACACCTCAGTTTGTGTTAACAAAGGTTTCGGGGTTCACTTCTGGTCTGTTGCGGGTGGGGTGGTTTAGTGCAACGAAGGTGCAGAGACACCAAACACTTGCATCTCCTACACCAGCAGGTAAAGTGGAGGGAACACCAAATGTTGCTCATGAAGGACAAAACATCTTGAATTATTTTCTTGCAGCCGAAAGGGAAAGTGGGTTCTTTTTTTAAAAAAAGATTTTTTTTTTTTAATTTGACAGACAGAGATCACAAGTAGGCAGAGAGGCAGGCAGGGGGAGAGGAGGAAGCAGGCTCCCCGCTGAGCAGAGAGCCCGATGCGATGTGGGGCTCAATCCCAGGACCCTGGGATCATGACCTGAGCCAAAGACAGAGGCTTTAACCCACTGAGCCACCCAGGCGCCCCAGAAAGTGGGTTCTTAAAGATGAGGCGAGGGTATACCTATATTTATATTTATACAAAGAATGATAGTATTTATATATCTCTTCTCCTTGGCCACAGTCATTGGTCCAAAGGTCAAAAGCCGCATGTGATCCAATTGAGAACAATAAGAATACTTTCTGGGATGAGTTTATTCTGAAGCTAAGAGAACTATATTCTCTTTCCTCTTGCATGATTAAGCTGGGTTAACGGAGCCGGGTTCCACCATGTCTTCTGCCATATGGGACAAGCCTGTCTGCAGTAAAAGAGAGTAAGACTAAGGGAATGACAGGGATGAGAGAAAGATAGGTGCAGAGAGAGAGAATAAAAGGAGAGAGAGCGTGCAAATGAGTACCTAGCTGAAGTCATTCTAGTCACTGGATCGTAGGAAGTCTCAAGGCAGCTCCATCTCTGTCCCTAAATTCCTTTCTCTTCAAATGATTTGAGTGTGTGTCTATCACTCGCAGCTAAGGGTCCTGACTCATATAGAAATGTTGGGCTTGACTGATGAGTGGAAATTTAGCAGCTGGCTGAGAATATAAAAGACGTTTGGGGCACAAGGGCCAGCATTTACAAAAGCACAGTGCATGTGATGTTCCGTGGCTAGGGCAACAGGGCTCTGAAGGGGAGAGGGATGGCAGGTGGTGAAGCTGAAGAGTTGGACAGAGATCAGGACACAAATGACCCTGCGGATCATATGAAGAGCTGGGACTTGATTCTAGAGATCAGCACTTCTCAAACTTTTTTTTTTTTTGGTGAAGAGCTATTTTTATTTTAAAATTTTTATTCTGGGGCGCCTGGGTGGCTCAGTGGGTTAAAGTCTCTGCCTTCGGCTCCGGTCATGATCCCAGGGTCCTGGGATCGAGCCTCGAGTCGGGCTCTCTGCTCAGCAGGGAGCCTGCTTCCCTTCCTCTCTCTCTGCCTGCCTCTCTGCCTACTTGTGATTTCTGTCAAATAAATAGGTAAAATCTTTAAAAAAATAAAATAAAATTTTTATTCTATCATGGGCTAGTACATTTGTAAAACACACTGAATTGAATAATTAGAGAAAAAATAAGGGTACGAGAGACCAGCCATATCTTTAGTTATGAGATTAAACTGACATAGATCTCTGTAGTAACCATAAACTTATTCTCAAGTCCTGTACCTACCTTGCTGCAGACTGAAAATAAACAGTATGAGTCCTGTTCTAGGGGACGGACCACACTAAGTAACACGGTGATGATGCAGAGCCATGAAGTGTTTCCAACAGAGGTGTCCGTGTATAAGCTGAGCTTCTGAGAATGTGCTGAAAAACAAAATTAAATCAAGTATATTTGAAGATCTAAATGGCTCTATTAAACCTTTCATGAATCATGCAGTATCCCGTCTAGCAAACAGAAGGGAGCTCCTGAAGAGGCACCCACAATAGAAGGGTTTTAAAGGAAGGAGGGTGGGGCAAGAAGTTAGAACCGAAAGAAAGGATTGTCTCAGGTAAGGTCACCCTCCCTTCTGGAGGGAAGGGCAGAGAGCCTTACCATGTAGACTACCTCATCTTCCTTTAGGAGAGTAGAGAGGGTTTTTGTGACAGATTACCTCATTGGTGCTGATCAGGAAATTCCTGACTGACAGGTAAAGCCTCTATTTCTGGGGGAGGTTGAAACTAGAATCAGGTTAGGTATGAAGCCCTAATTTGGTGACTTGGCCTAACGTAAATGACTCCATCTTGGGCCTGTGCTTTTCTTTTTAATAATCGACTATACCCAAAGTACCTAGACCAACAAAGGCGTCTTTAATGATGCATTGCAGGCTCTGCTGTGACTCATATTTTGTCCAAAATTTTTCTCAGGACCTTGTGCGAACCTCTAGAAGACATCCTGATAAGAGACGCATGACGCGAATTGTTAGATCGCACTAACATTTTGAATGACAAAGTTAGCTACTCAAGAATCGGATGAGCTAATTTGTGAAATTGTAACTTTGTTCTTAACACTGGCAGTAGGAAGAGAAGGAAGAGGCTGAAAGGAGAAGCGAGCCTGTATGTGTGCGCAAGTATGAATGTGTGTGCACATGCATATGCACGTGTGTGTGTTTGTGTGTGTGTGCACGTATGAGCACATGTCTGCTAGAGGTAGACAGTGGAGTACTACTGAAGACAAACTTAGTCTCTTCCGGGTTCTGCTTTTGATCAGCCTGACTAGTAAGCCATTCGGCCAAACACAGAGGAGGGAAAGAAGAATGTTCTGTCATGTTAGGTCTCTCGTGCCTGATCAAAGTATATGTGTCATTCTTTGAGGGTTGGGAAACATGAGCAGTTAGGCTGTGTCTCTATCACCTGGTTATTTGAAACAGATCTTTCCCTTATGCCAGAACCAGTGCGTCAGCAGGACGCCTCGATAGTACATTTTCATAAAAATTATAGTTCGTTCTGTGGTATATATTCTGTGTTAGAAAAAAATATGTTCTGAAGGGCAAATAAATACCCCAGGCCCCAGAGATTGAAACAAAAATCTTCTTGGAGTGAGTTTTGAAGAGATATTTTCAAAACTCAGCAGGTGACAGGAAAAATTCTCCACAGGGAGTTATCAGATACCTTTTGTACAGGACTAATAATTCCTCTGCCTGACTCCTCCTACTCCCAAACACTGATTGATTTCCTCAGCCACAAGCTGTCAGATATATTTTTGGAGTCATCTTTGAGGATGATCCTGATTGAGGTAATCAATCAATTTCCCACAGTGCTGATATTCCAACTTCCCACTAAAAGCTTGAGCAGGAAGGCACATAATTAAACTTCCCGCACACCAGTAAACTGCATTATTGTACTAGAATACACAATCTGCTTCTCAAAATTTTTCAGTTAGTGGAGTGTCTGGGAAGGTTTTCAGATACTGATAGCAAGTATTCAAAATATTAGTCATAATAATAATGACCACAATCTACTTTTATTGGAAGTTTACTATGAACTAGACCATATGCTAATTATCTGAAAGTGTTATATATATTTTCTGATTGAAATCTAACAGTAACTCTGTTAGGCATATTTTACTATCAATTCCTTTCTACAGGTAGGGAAACTCATACACAGAAAGATTAAGCATCTTCCCCAAGGTGAAAAGACTAAACTCTAAATAGAAATGCATTATAAATGATAAAACTTCCAAACCTATAAAAGAAGGATATAAGTGAATAAGAAGAAAAGAAACATTCTAATAGAAGGGAGAAAGAGAAAAGAAAGTAAAGAAAAAGCTCAAAATGTGAAATAAACTCACAAGAAATAAACTCACGGTGATCAGTAACAATTATATGTAAAGAGTTATATGTTCTTTTCTTTTAAAGAGACATATTAAGTATAATGACTTCTCCCAGTATTGAAATTAAATATTTAGAAATATACTTGGGAAACACTAACATAAATAAAGCTGATGTGACGAATAATATCAGAATTTCACTTAAGGCCAAAAAAAAAAAAATCAGTGTTAGGGATAAAGAGAATTGCTGTATAATAGTGAAAGGAATATGTCAGCAGAAATGTATGTCAGTATTGAACTTGTGTGTGCCTAATAGCAGATACTCAAAATGTATAACATGAATGTGAAAATTACAACAAGAGGTATATCAATAAATCTGTAACCATAATAAGAAATTTTTAACACTTCTCTTTTCATAATATATAAGTCAAGCAATCAAAAAATTAAGACATAAAATTAAACAACAATTGCATGGAGCACTGGGTGTGGTGCATAAACAATGGATCTTGGAACACTGAAAAAATAAAATAAAATTAAAAAAATTAAGCAACCAAATAAATGTGATATAGATCTGAACAGAAAAATAAACTTGAACAACAAAGTGCATTGGATTGACTGATACCCAACATCTAGACAATACATATTATACTCGATTCTAGACATCTAGACAATACATATTATACTCGATTCTAGACATCTAGACAATACATGTACTCTAGGGATCATTTTCAGAAACTGACCAAAAATTAGCGTAATTCTCAACAGACATCAAAGGACTCATCTCACATAGATCACACTCATTAACAACAATGCAATAAAATCAGAGCTTAATTATAAAAGTTTATCTGGAAAATTTCAAATGTACTAAATAACTGATGGGTTGTAGAAAACATTATAATATTTAAAGGGAAAAATAAAAGTGATTACATGTCAAAACTTCCCAAATGCAGCTAAATTGGTAGAGGGAAATTTATAGCCTTTCCTGCCTATGTAGAAACTACAAAAGGATTTAAAATCAATGACATAAGAGTGCAACTCCAGATGTTAGAAAATGAGCAACCAAATAACCCAAGAAAGTAGAAAAATAATAATGATGAGAGTAAAAATTTATAAGATTGCAAACAAAGACATAATAGAGCATTAAAGGTGCAAATTTGTTTCATTTCTGGGTTGATAAAGTAGAGACATCTGAGATAAGATTTTTCTAAAAATTATAGGAAAGCTTCGTGAACAGCATTTGACATGAAAAGAAGAAGGTAACTAGAGATGCAGGAGCAATGACAAGTCCATAACTGAATATTCTAAATGCCATTATGCCAGTACATTTCAAAACTCAAGAGAACCTGAACCATTTTCTAGGAAAACAAACTAGGCAACATCCCTGATTTAAGAAGGGAAAGAAAACTTAATTCGATCTCTAAACATTAAAGGAATTGAATAACTGGTTAAAAAAAGATTTTTATAATTAGTATAATTTGTTCAAAATGTTTGGGGGATTTTACAGGAAGTTTCATGGAGTGATTCCTCTCTATTTTATAAAAGTTATTCCAGAATATAAAATAAGAAGTAGGGGCACCTGGGTGGGGCTCAGTCAGTTAAACGTCTGACTCTTGCTTGCAGCTCACTTCATGATCTCAGGGTCATGGGATCCAGCTCCGTGTCCGGCTTTGTGTTCATCAGTGAGTTTGCTTGTCCCTCTCCCTCTGCTTCTCCCCCTGCTCATGCTCTCTTTCTCTGTTTAATTTAATATGAATAAATAAAATATTAAAAAGAAAAATAAGAAATAAATCTCCTTTTAAGAGGTTGAATAGGAGCCCCCAAAAGATATATATGTATGTGCCCTAATCCCTAGAACCCACGAATACTATCTGACAGGGCAAAATAGTGACTATTCCCTTATGTGAACATGGCAAAAGATATGTCTAAGACTTTTGAGAAGAGGAGTTTATCCTGGTTTATCTGGATATACATTCTTTTGAGAGAGGCAGAGGAGTTTGAGACAGAAGAGGAGGGGGCAGTGTGACCACAGACCTAGGGATGGGGGCGATGTGCCGGCAAAGCAAGGAATGCCTGCAGCCACCAGAAGCTCCAAGAAACAAGCCACAATTCCTCTTTAGAGCCAACACTTTGAGTACATACTTCTCCGTATTTATAAGGGAATAAATTTCTCTTCTTTTAAGCCACCGAGTTGGTGGCAATTGGTTATGGCAGTCAGAGGAAACTCACACTCCTCCCCATCCCATTTTTAAAAGAATAAGAGAATTTTATTTCTAAGCTCATTGTGAAGTGCAGGGAAACAAAAAGTTATTTGGGGAAATGGGGAAACAAAGTTAATCATGAACCGCTGAGATGTGAATGGTGTTTATATAGTCATAAAATCTAAATACGGAAGAGGGAGGGTAACCGAAAGGATGATATCATGAGAGAATCAGAGGGTGTATAGGGTTCCTGAAGGGTTAAAGCCCTAGAGGGATCGAAGTCCTTACTTACTATAGGAATTCAATAGCATTTACATTTTTGCCTCAAAGGGGTGGGGAAGATGAACATCCTCTTTCTCGGTTTTACAGAGCCCCTGGACTTTTCATCAGGAAGGTGACTTAATCAGGTTTGTGTTTCGAAGGAGGTCAGCGCCAGAATACAGGCGGTGTAGACTGGTGATCTGAATTCAAACCATGTAGAAACAGAGAGAGACAGAGGAATGGCAGGTCGCTCAGGAATCAGTGGGCAGTAGTGGTTCTCAAACTTCGGTCTCTAAATTGACAGCATGATGTGGGGGTTTTCCAGGCACGCAGATTCTCAGGCCTCCTCCCAGAAACTCTGAGGCCAGAGCCCAGCAATCTGTGCTTTAACAAGCCCACTCGGTGGTTCTGATGCAGGCTAACATGGGATAGCGAGTGAGCTACAGCATTTTGGTGACTGATGGGATGTGCAGGTTCAAGGAGAGGAAGGGGAATGAGGACAGCGTCCAATTTCTGGCTTGAGCAGCTGGGCAATAAAGAGGAAAATAAAATTCAAGATAAACAACACACAAGTAGCTTGTAAATGGAGTTATGTCCATAGCCCTCTGATACCCGGGTGGGGACCAGTGTAGTCTCGAGGAGCCTCTAAACGACAGAGGCTACCTTCAAAGCTCATGAAAGTGTTGGAGATTTTCCATGGTTTTCCATAGTTAACTCCCCCCCATGCTAAATCTTGCTGAAAGTCCATTTTTGTTTCATCAACAGATAGCTACAAAACCAGAATTCTTTACAGTTCCTATTCAGATGAGGGCTCTGACATGCTGCTAAGACAGGGCATGGGAAGGAGTCTCAAGAAGGGGGAGACTGTTAATGACAAAAGGAAGTGATCTCCGTGAAATTGATCTTCTTTCAACAGTCTGTCTTGGGCCTTTAAATGTGTCACATAAATCTTTCCTGGCCCAGTCATTTCAGGGCACCAGAGAATGAGAAACATATGAATGAATTATTTATTTATTTGTTTGTTTGTTTGTTTCAGTGACTAGCCCAGGTTTTAGATAATGTATCACTAAAAGAATTATTTTTAAAACCTGGCATCTCTGAATAGGTCACCTCATTCCTGGATGACTACCAAAGGCTCCCCAAACCTGGCTTCTTGCCACTGCATCCATTTTGCACACCGATGCCAGATTAATCTTTGGAAGCACCTGGAACACAACTAACTCTATATAACTCCATTACTGAATCTCTTCCCTTTTTCAAAACACAATATTAAAATGGCTAAGAAATGTCCTATATCCTAATAGTATCTGGAAATATCCCCTCAGGAAGACTCAGTGGGAAAAAGAAAAAGAAAATTGAATTCTTAGCACTTTTCTCTTCTATTTGAAAAATCTGTTGGAAAAATCTAAAGAAAGGTTAGATAGAAAAGTGCTTTGCATTCTAAATTCATATGCAAGCGTAAGATGGCAAGTGCGCACCTAAAAGATATTCCTGCCTGGGGTGAATGGGTCAAGCACGTTGCAAAAATGCTGCATAGACAGTGTTGGGAGTTGGGGCTTTGCATGCAAAGGGGAAGAGCTGTCCATAGAGAGGAAAGTACATACAAGCCATGCGTCATCTCTGGGCACTGAGTGGAGCCATTCCTTTTGGGATGATCAATGATCAGCCTAGTTTACTATCAAACCCCACAGTATTTGTAGCTTTGAGGTAGGCACCATTGGGTGGTCACCATCCCAGAAGACTTCAGGCGCTGCCTCAGTTTCCCAATGACCTCTATACACCAATGATGGGCAGTGCTCTCTCGAGAGGAGTGTGGTGATATGCACATCTAGATTTTCTTCAGCCCTGTTCCTCCTCGTTCTTCTCCTTGGTCTGATGAATCCTTTTTGCTCTTCCCCCTAGAGAAAAGTAGTTATTTTTGTTTTGATGACTCTTGCTTTTACTCAAAGTGTTTTCTCCAAAACTTTTATGTGTTTTTAAGTTCATTCTTTTTCCTTTAAGTTTTTTTGAGAACTGAAAGAGAGAAAAGGTTCTTTTTCTTCTGCTTTCTGTTATCACCTTCTTATTTTGGAACTGAGGCAAGCAGTTAGCTGAGACAAGCATAGTTTCTTGAGTGAGAGGAAGGGAAAACTGGAAGAAAATAATCTCTACAAAATGGCAGTTAAGATTAAGCTGACCTATATGAAGTTGTTTATATTCAGTCCACTTCACTTACAAAACAATAATTCCAAATTCTTAAATATTTTTGAAAACCTTTTGCTACTACTGAAAGGCATGTCAAAAAGACTTTACTATAGCTAAAACCACTATTTAAAAAGATGCAATTTCCAAATTGGTACAAACTAAGAATTATGGTACTCTTGGTCTAAAGGGGGGGTCAATTAAGGTGGAATTAACCAAAGAGAACTTTCTAGAAGAGGTGAACTTTACTGGTCTTAAATAGGGATATGAGCTAACAGGATAAATCAAGTAGGGCATGCTATGGGCAGAGACGGCTTTGGTGGGGGTGAGTTGCTTGAAAGAAGTGGCAGCACTGTGCTGTAGTGGGAGGAGCAGGAGATGGAGAATCAAATCACCTGATTTTCAATCCCAGTGAGCCAGGAAGGCTTGGAAAACTCATTAGGCTCTATAAATCTGTATTGCCGTGTCTATTGCAAAAAAAAAAAAA
>ML093055.1:99392-114110 GCA_003697995.1 Taxidea taxus jeffersonii | reverse complement strand
AAAAAAAAAAAAAGTGAAAATAACACGTCCTCAGCCTCTCTCACAGGGTTGTTGTCAGGATCAAATAAAATCATGTAAAGAGCTATAAAAAATGCAGGTAATTTCTTTATTTATAGCAACTGCTTTTGAAGTCTCATTTAGTCACGGTGTGGCTTCGTGCATATTATTGATATCAAATTTGGAAAAGATGAAAATAAATTAAACTCATCTTCAGATGCCCAAGAAATGTCAGTAACTTTTCAATTATGAACGATAAAAGAGAGATGTTAGCAAAACCTCCAATTATTACCCCAGGCTCTGGCTTGATAAATATATTTTCTTTCTGGTGGAAAAAAAAAATACGCTGATTTTTCTTACATATTTCTCTTTCTTCTCCTTTCTTTCTTTTTCTCCTCCTCCTTTTTCTTTTTCTTCTGCTCCTCTTCCTCCTCCCCCTCTTCCTCCATCTCTATT
Organism: Taxidea taxus jeffersonii; assembly: GCA_003697995.1. Taxonomy (NCBI): domain Eukaryota; kingdom Metazoa; phylum Chordata; class Mammalia; order Carnivora; family Mustelidae; genus Taxidea; species Taxidea taxus. The sequence goes on along the minus strand of ML093055.1, from coordinate 113,657 downwards.
TGTGGAGCATTACGTGAAGCCAGATTCTAGAATTAAGTACCTCATGCAATTCTTTACATTTAATTATACATTAATCTCTTTTGTGTATTCTTCCTGTTCTGTTAGCCAGCCTTTTGTGCTGGATATTTACTAAAAAACAGAAATCGGTGTATAATAAACTTGTGGAAATAGTGTGTTTCAGGGGGAAAAAAACCAACCTATTTTAGACTGCCCATCCATCTCTTGCCTCCATGAAAACCCCTCGTACCCCCTAAGGTTCATTTGATCAGTGGAATTTTCAGGACCTATAGCTGCCTCTGTTCACTTCCATAAACCTGACTTTTCACACCCTCAGAGGAGCTGGGCCTGAGCACCGGGCACAGGCCTGGCCGCCTTGGTCCGGGCCGCCCTCCACAGCTGCTCCCTGCTGCTTCGAGCCCTCCTGCCACTGTGAGGCTGGGGCACAAAGCCCTGGGCTCCACGCTTGCCGTGTGATTTCTCTTCCCGCTTCTTTAACCTTTCAGCTTAGTGGCAGTAACGCTGTCTAGGATGTTGAAGGCCCATCTGTGAGGGGCTAATTGATTTCCCTCCGTCACTCCCCGTTATTTTTTTCCCCTCGCCTCCAGAAGCATGCTCGGAACCAAAGGCCACGCATGGCAGCAGCTCATGCTGGCAAAATCCTGCTTTTATTATTCCTTCCCTGGCAACAGTTATTTACGCAGCTTGTCAAGTGACTGAGGACATCGTGGCGACCATCTGCTTCCCTCTGTCTGAATCCTTTAATGTAGTTAGACTCCATTTTCAGGAGCACCTGACTGAGGCGGCTTGAAACTCTCTCTGTTTGTGTGTGCTAGCTTTGGCGGTGTTTCCTCACCCGGGCTGGCATTTTCTCTTCACCCTTGTTCATTCGATTAGCATCCTCCTCTTGTGAATTAACTGCTTAGCTTCCAGCAAGTGGTGTCTCGGGCAGCTTCCCCTGCACCCCAGAATGTTTCCCTCTCATCTCCTCTCCTCTGCGCTGACACCATCTCCTGGTTCTGTCGCTTTAACAGAACCTCCAAAGAACTCTCGACCCCCCTCCTCTTCCCTGGCAGTGGCCTCAGTTCAGGGCTCATCGTTGCTTGCCTGGAGGACTCAAAAAGCCTGTTCTTCTTGCAGACAAGCCTCACCCCTGCGAACCACAGCTACCAAGTGATTTTCCCCCAAACACATGGCTGTGTTCATGATTCTGCTCTGCATGGATTCCTCAGGAATTTTCCACTGGGGTCAGACTAAGCCCATCCACTTTGGTCATGATACACAACCATCTTTGGAAATATACCCTGCTTTCTCTCTATTGTGTTATGTCCTCATATTCTTTTTCTCTTCACTCGAAAAAGCCCCAGCAGTGGTTCTGAATCGGCAGGGGTGGGGGAAAAAATTTAGCAGTATCTAGAGATATGTTTGATTGTCCTAACTGGGGAGAATGGGGATGTTGCTGGCATCGACTGGGTGGAGGACTGGGCTGCTGGTACATAGTGTACAATGCACCAGACAGCTGCACATGGCAGAGACTCATTCGGCCAAAATGTCAACAGCACTGTAGGCTGAGAAACTCTGTTCTAGGCACACGAGTTACTGAGTTGTCTGAAAGCACCATGCTCCTTGCTCCTCTCTATCTTTGCCCAATGACCTTTCCTCTCCAGGGCATCTCTCTCTCCGACCATTTGCCTGTTAATGTCTAATTATCCTCCAAGATTCAGCTCAAGAATCCCTTCCCTTGGATTTCCTGACCATGCAGAATGTCTGATGCCCCTCTTCTGCGCTTTTAGTCATCCAAAATTTCAAGACACACACGATGTACTATGATGTTAGGTTCTGGAACTAAAATAGTGAGCAAAATTAGCATGGCCACTGCATTAGTAAAGTCAACAATCTGGTGAGGGAGACAGGAAGTCACCAAATAAGCCTGCAAAAAAAAAAAAAAAAAAAAAAAAAAGTGCTGCCCAAACCTGTGTGCCCACCTCCTCTTCATGTCCAGGACTCATTGCCTTTATTTCATTCAAGAGTTCTGTTCAGGGATCGTTCCTGGCCCTTGTGTTGGCGAAAGTTTGCTTTGTTTGGATCTTGCAAACACAAGGCCAGAGTCCACATTCCTTAGCACCGTGTCCCAGGCCATTTCCCAGTGGACCTTCCCCTCCATCTCCTCTTCCCAACCTCTGCACCCATGATCCCATCGTGTTATGGCCACACTCTGGTCTTGTAACTTTTCCTTCTTCCATCAAGACCCAGCTCAAGTATCCCCTCGTCTTCATAGCCTCTCAGAATACAGAGTTCATTCAGCTGTGGGTACTCTTAACACGTGGTACGTATTGGTATGTCAGCACTCAGTGAAGAAAAATGGTGAAAAGCATAATGTCTGAGTCTGACAGCTCCAAAGTTACTTCATCTTTCTAAGCCTTAATTTCTTCATCTGGACAATAAATAATAGTGCCTCCCACGTAAGTTTCTGAAAATATTAAATAAAGTAATTCATGTGAAGCGCCCAACGTAGTATTAAGGACTCGATCAATGTTAATGGTTATTACTGTCTATAACCATATTGTCGGCTATCTAACAGATTCCGTAGCCTTGCCCTGGACTGACTGCTTTTTCCCCTGAGGACAGGAGCTATATTTTACTCTGCACTGTAGCCCAGACCCAAGAAAAGCCTGAATGGTACCCGCTTAGTGCGTGTCTGAGTCAAGGTTGGGGACTCAGCGCAGTGGGCTCTGCTATAACAATTTAATATCCAACATCCACTGAACATTTACTAGGTACAGCAGCAGTGGCAAGCACTTTCCGCAGATTGCCTCCCTTCATCCTCACCATTGCCCCGGGAGATTGGTACCATTATAATCAGTTCCCATTTTACAGAAAACTGGGGCATGGAGAGATAACGAGCCTGCCCAAAGTTACGCATCAAGTGGTCAGTCCACATTTAAACGTATGGAGTTTCAATCATTAGGTCTTTACTAAAAAGTAGCGCCAGTATTTATTTCAGGAATTCATTGGTAGTACAGCAGACACAAAGAAGCTTTTTGACTAGATGCAGATGATACAAAAACAGCCACTTCCTTCTCTCAGCACCAGAATTATTTCTGGCTTCTAGAAGCCACTCCTGGTCAGAGTCATAGTATAGGAAGGGAGGATGAGGAGTGGGAAGTATTTATCTTTGAACTCAAACCAGACACTTTCAGAGAAGGCAAGAGCCCATGTGCTTTCTCTGTTTTCCAGAATCGTCTATGATATACAACGTGGGAAATAAGGGGAGCAGGAGAGCATGAGAGGGATGCATGCATCCAGCAGGAAAATAAAAGAAAAATGGTTTATTTAGCCATGAATGAAGAAACATCTTGGTGGAGTCCCTAAACAGGGATGACATTGTCCCCTAAGGATACAGGCCACCTAATGGCCAGGTTTTTACTGAGAGGTGAAGAGAAGTGTCTAGGAAGTATATAAAAGAAGCAGTTTCCACAGCATTTGGGTCACAGGGGTTCTTCTAACAGGAGTTCGTAGAGCATAACTCAACTGTAAAGAGGACCTGGGGAGTTCTTAAGCTACCTGGGCTCCTAGGGCACCTATTTAAATTCTTAATTTTAGTCAAATGAGTATCATCCCTGCAGCAAAATAACGTGAACTACTGAGTCTCACAATTTGCTCTTAGAGAAAACTGTAATTAATCCTCCAAAAAAGTCATTGGGATATAAAACTTGCAGTACAGAAAGCAAATGTTATTAAAGCTTCAAACTTTTCCCATGGATTAATGGTGTTGCTACCTCATTCTAAGACACGGCCCTGGGGTCCAGGCTGGGGGCTTGGGTTAAAGGTGACACTATTATAATGAGGTCCTCGTTAGGTGACTGAGTCTCTGGCTCAAGGAGGAAAGGTAGCTCAGGTGTTCCCCCAAATCTACTGAATAGTTGTGGAAGAGGGGTGCCTCGGTGATATGCCTATTCGATGGGTGGACATGTCCTGTGCCCCTGTTAACTTCCTTTGCTCTCCACTCTCCTGACTGAGGAGAGTAAAAGTCACAGAGACCCTAGAAAACCAAATGTAGTGGCAAGAATGAGCTCTCAGGAAGGGAGGGCAGAGGCAGGCAGAGCTGAAAACAAACCACTTGGACTATGAATTTGAGAGAAGCCTTACCCCAGTAGCCTCAATTTCATTGATTTGTGGGGAAGAAGAAATGTGTTGAAAAGGAGATAAAAGCAACCACTTGACCTACAAACAATCCAAGAAGAAAAACAAGTGAATTATTTGTGGAAGCTATTTGAGTAAATATATACCCTTTAAATATATATTATTTTATTGCTCACAGTAGGGAGAGGTGGTTCCCCAAAGATGAACTGGGACACAATTCACCATAAGGAGGAAGACCTGCTAGATAGACAGAAGAAGCAGATGTACTTCACACAGATTATAATGTATGGGGTCATGTATGTCAGGTAATATGCAGCATTCAAGAAAAGAGAAAGAAAAATCGAATCTGATCCTGCATGTGCACACAAATCTTTAAGTAATTAAACGACAATAAAATATCCTTACCATGGGAACCCACTGAACACAATTTGCTACTGCAGGTTGTCTCACACATACAGAAGTTTCTTAGAGGTTTGCTGAAATGATAAATGAATTTACTAAATTATTAGAGATGTGCTTCATAATTTAACCAAACCCTGAGTTTCTCTGTTATAATCATATGTATTACATATTACATATTTAATTTTGCTAGCAAAGCACCAATAGCTCTATATTATGCATGCATAATATATATATGTACATATTATATACACTCACATTTTATGGTTATAGGTATCATATAATTATATATGAAATTATACTAGCAAAGCACCAACAATAGAGATTTCTGGTTAGTAGAATTCTCTAGTTGATAGAATTTTTGGTAAGACAGGTTAGTTTTTATTCTTGGCCGATGAAAGAAATGATGTGGAGGTAAGGGGCTTGAATGATCAGGGAATCTGGGAAAATAAAGTTTTTTTCCTTGATCTCAGTTATACATAAGAACTCAACTCCTTCAGTATCCATAGATTTACTTTTCCCTGGAAGCAGCACGCACATTTTTACTCTAAGCCCAATTATCCTCAGTAGTTCAGTCTCTGCTTTGGTTTCAGAGCGCATCTAGACAAATGCTTTCTTTGGAGTATGTTTCTTCCCTTGTAAGTATGAACGAAATGAATCAGCAATCAAAAAGACAGCCAGGGTGTGATTAGCCAGAGTGTCCTGGATAAACAGTGTTTTAATTCCCTACATGTTGACAAAATTTATAATATTGCAAATGACAAAATTCACTCTGGGTTATGCAGGGGAAATTAAAATTAAATACTGAGCACCATGACTTTACTGCCCTCCTGGCCAGACTTGAGCATCCAGATGGCATTCATTCGTCAGATAGTATGTCACTGTGGGTCTCGTAGATCCCTTGACTGGGGACTAGGGACCCTGTACTGGCACCGTCAGTGGCACCTGGTTCCCATATTTATTCCAACAGTGCCCCTGTTGGGAGATATGATCCTTCCATGAGCATCTGTGCACCACTCAGTCCCTGTATGATACCTCCAGACTGAGGCAAAGACCATGAGAGCTTGCTGGATATATTTTGTGGAATGGAACCAAGCGTGTAATCCAGTAGGCTCATCTGTCAGTAAGGAGGCAGGACTGGGAGATTGGAAAGACCAAGGAGGAGACAGGAGAAACAAGCAGAGGCAAATAAGCAGAGGAAAAGGCAGAGGAGATGATAAAAAAGAGTGGGGAGAGGGGACAGAGGAAAAACCCATTTTACAAGGCAGAGAGGGAAAGGCTGAGTCTGAGAGGGAGAGAGAGACACACAAGGTGATACCGCAGACTGCGGTATCCATAAGACCATCTAAACCCATCCGGCCCTGCAGGAAGGAAGCCTGGGTGCTCCTCTATGCGTGTGCACCGACTCACTCACAGAGGAGGCGATCTGGCCGGGCTGCTACCTGGGCCTGGGCTGGTCATATATAACAACTCAGCAGGTGAGGGAACAGTGAAAATAACAGCAGGAAAGCCCAAGAAAGGTGAGGACTGGTCATGTATGTTTCCATACAAGGAAATGTAAGAGTCCAGAAGAAGCATGAGAAAGGCTCTAGCCTTAATTCTGCCATTAATAATATAGCAATGGCACCATTTATTAGGCACACTCCTTTCCAGACATCTGAGGGAGCTAAGGATTTTACACGGGCCCTCTTGCCTAAGCCCAACGCCAGCAGCACTCAGCAGGTCCTGTTTCTTCCCTCTGACATAGGACTGCACCGATCTTCAGTAGGTTACCCAAGGTCACAAGGCAGGGGGTTAGGGGAAAAGGGAGGAAGGGAGGGGCACCTGGGTGGCTCAGTGGGTTAAAGCCGCTGCCCTCGGCTCGGGTCATGATCCCAGGGTGGTGGGATCGAGCCCCGCATCGGGCTCTCTGTTCTGCAGACAGCCTGCTTCCTTCTCTCTCTCTGCTTGCCTCTCTGCCTACTTGTGATCTCTGTCTATCAAATAAATAAATTTTTTAAAAATCTTAAAAAAAAAAAAGGAGGAGGCAAATCTGGGACAGGGGTCAGGTCAGAACCATCCACATGTTCACCCCATTTCACTGGGTTAAGATTTTTTTCTGATAAAAAGAATGAACTATAGATGTATGAAGATCACTAACCAAGTCTGCTGAGACTCCCTCCTGCACTTTAAGTCAGTGCAACACATAAAGCCTTTGACTTCCAGCTAGGAATGAATGATACCGAGTGTGGTTGTTTTTTTTTTTTTTTAAGATTTTATTTATTTATTTGTTAGAGAGAGAGCGAGTGAGCACAGGCAGACAGAGAGGCAGGCAGAGGCAGAGGGAGAAGCAGGCTCCCTGCCGAGCAAGGAGCCCGATGCGGGACTCGATCCCAGGATGCGGGACTCGATCCCAGGATGCTGGGATCATAACCTGAGCCGAAGGCAGTGGCTTAACCCACTGAGCCATCCAGGTGTCCCCAATACTGATACTTTATGTGGCTCAGCGCTCTTTGTCTGAAGTCTTTCTCCTTTATTTTTTTAAAGATGATGAGAGAGAGAGAGAGAGAGAGAGCATGAGCAGAGAAAGGAGCAGAGGGAGAGGGACAAGCAGACTCCTTGCTGAGTGTGGAACCTGAAGCAGGGCTTGATCTCATGAGTCTGAGATCATGACCTGAGCCAAAATCAAGATTCAGACTTTTAACCAGCTGAGCCACCCAGGTGCTCCTAAAGTCTTCCTCCTTTAAAACAACATAGATATGGTGGGAAAGAAAGTGATACATGCAAGCATGTCAGGAGAGTGACATAAGCACTGGAACACACATTTATTACCAATTTTCCTATTTTATTCATAAAGCCTAATAAAGAGAATGCTTTGTTCTAGAAACATAAATGGCCAAATTGATGCATAAGCTGTGATGGGTAGCCTACAAGATCTACGGGCCTTTTGCCAGAGAGGGGAAAGGGACTTCTTGAGAGTGAATAACAGAGCCAGTGTGGGTGTGAAAAGAAGAATCACACTCAAGCATTGCAGCTTTGGTCATAGCCACTCTTTCCTAAATCTCACAAACGACTTCCTTAGCACAGCCATGAAATCCCGCCTGCTGCCCAGAGTCAGAACCAACACAACGCTATCAGTGTCATGTCTCTAGTCAGTGGAACTATAGCCCAAGGCAGATCCTGTCTCTTGTAGGATCTTTTCTTATTGGTGTGGGTGGGGCTGCTCAGTAGGCAGAGGTGGGTAAGGACTGTGAACCAAGACATGGGGAGGGAGAGATCTGTCCCCCAAAATGTTTCTAGGCTACCCCACTGCTGATGACCACAGTCTTGGCATTCCCCCACACCACTCCCAAACTGCTCCCTCAGGTACAGGAAAACTTTAAAAATAATGTATCCCTTTTATTGTGGGTTTTTTTGAAGAAGGGACACAGCAGATCCCAGGAGAGCATCCTAAAATTTCTCGTTCCTGTCTTCCTGAGGTCTTCATGGGGGTCACTCGCAAATCTCTTGTCCCAGATTCTCGCGTCTGGGCCCACACGGTGCTCAGGTGCTCACAGCATCACTGGGTTGTCCCCTCCACGTCTGTCTCACAGCCAGCCTGCTTCCTTCCAAAGCCCAGGCACTGGCAGCCAGACTCCGGACCCGAAGCTGCTTCCAGCCCTCAGGAAGTCTGGTCAGGTCTGACTGCCCATATTCCAGGGGCAGCCCCCTGGAAAACTGGTGAATATAATTTTAAACCTCAGTATAAAAAGAAAAGATGCTAAAAATAGAAACCGGTAAGGACAAGACTGGGAATCCTAAGACAATTAAGAAGTGAGAGGGACAAGAAGGCTTAAGGTCAAAATTATATGCAGATTTGTGGATTAATGGGTGTTTTAATGATCAGTTCATTAGAAAATTGGGATAAGGCAAAGAAGAGAGAGGAATAAAGACCATTTGGGATCTTCTAAATATAAACTGAAGCAAAAAGAACTAGACAAATTAATGTCATTTGTTTTTGTTGAAACAGAGTAAATGATTAAAATCATACAGAATATATGAGCTGTAAATATTGTTCATAATGTTCAATGCAGAAATGATATTTTAGCCAAAATGTAATTAGTGGAATCAAAAAAGAGATTCTCCCCCCTCCAAAAAAAGAGATGGCCCCATAATTTGCTGTCTTTGAAGAGAGATCTGCAAGAAGCGAATAGAAAAATCCTGATGACACAGGATCTGTACTTTGCAGTGGTGGGGGAGACGACCACATCTTCATTAGAGTATACTCGCTCCTTCCTCCATCCCATTCCTGCTAAATGGAAATCAGACACATGCATCAAGGGGACTGGGTCACATCATCTGCATATTAACTGTTATATTAAGATTTGCCACAAAAATGCAGTCCATTAAGTTTGCCTCTAAAGAGGGAAAGGAGTAGAAATAAATTACCAGCTGAAGGACTTTTTAGGAAGGGCTCTTTGGAGCATTCGTTATTACTATTTACAATGAGTTCAAATTGATTGTCCCAGTGCCTCATCTCTATCCAGTTCAGTTTTGCCCTTGGGAATGCTTTATTTCTTCCTGATTCGAATCAACAAGTAGGATTCTGATTTGTTAGTTCTGTAAAAGGATCTAAGAGGCCTCAATGAGGTAATTCAGTTTTCAAAACAGACTATGTTTTCACTGGAAGGCAGAAATTCAGGCACTCCCATTCTGACAAGAAGCAGAGTAATGATGCTTTGAGCTGGGAAAGAGACAAGACACTCATTGAGGGAAAGGTTGGCCAGACTAATGGTACATGAAGCCGAGCGTAGCTTCCTGAAGTAGGATCTAAATGATGCTGACCAAGCCGTCTGCAAGGGAATTATTCATCCTGTATTTTCTGAACTCTCACAGGAAAGCCCAGTGTCCTCAAGTTTCCTTCCTTTACACTTGCTGTATCATAGAATTCTTTTTCCTAGTCCGATGTACAATTGGATTATGAGACTTGAGAACACTGGAAAAAGTCTTACACTTTAAATGTAACCTATAGGAGCCTGCCTTTGTACCTGAAATTCCTATACCCCTCATTTCTAAGGTTATTTGCATTGAAGGCAGCTCTTGAATGATAGTTTCCAATTACTTGTTGTAAACTGAAGCTGAATTACATTATCATATGACTCATAGGAGAGACCAGGACACTAAAGAATGGGACACAGTTTGGGTCAGTTTCAATGGGAAATTAAGGGAAGGAGACCTGGAGAGGCTATGTGCTTCCAGAAGGGTGGGTTAGTGGAAAAGAGCACTGAACCAGGAATCAGAAATCTAGGTTTTGAGCTTTCTCTTGGTTTCTTCTTAACTACATGGCCTTAGATAAGTCATTTGAAATTTCAAAATTTCAGTTTTCTCATTATAAAATTGCCATAAAAACACATCCCCTAATAACCTGACAAAGCTACTGTGAGAGTAACACAAGGTCATCAAGGGCAGACCCAGGTTTTGTGTGACCTGAACCTTACCGAATTTGAGGTATGCTGGTTAAAAAGAGGAATGCTAAATTATAAAAACAAAATTAGGTATGGATGTAAAAATTTTAAAAAAGAAAAGAAATCCCAATACATTTGGAAAACTGCACATCCAGCTCAGGTTTATTTTAGAGAGATGTCAAAAATACTCCAACGAAAGTGGCCAGGAAGAGACATGTGAGAGAAGGTAAAGGGAGATTGCAACAAATTGTGGTTAAAATACTGACTTTTGTAAATTTTACGAAAGCACAGAACATTTGAACACATTGCCAGGGTCTCGGGAGGGACATGTACCTGCCAGATGCCCAGAAGCCAAAGCTTCCTTAGCTTTGCAGTAAATCAGTTTCTGAGATGTTTGTTAAAGGTCTTAGTGAACTGTGAAGTACAATATAAATGAAACATATTGTTTGCATTTTCTCCATTTCCAGAGTTGTTGCCTAATGGGAAGTCTATTTGGGGCTGCTATTCTAATACCATTAAAGTAAAGTTGATGCAAATTGGGGTTTAGATGATTTGTGTCACAGCCACGGTCCAGATTATTCGGTTGAAAGTGCGTGTTTACTTAAATTTCCCAGGTCAGAATATATACACCCAATTGCATTTATAAAGCAGGATTTAGACTTATAAGTGATACATACAGTTTATAGAGCTTAAAATACATAACTTTTATTTGAGCCTTGGATCATCTATTGCTATGTAACAAATCATCCCAAAACATTATAGCTTAAAACAATGGTAATCATATGTTATTTCTCCTGCTCTCTGTGGGTAGTTATTTGGGACTGGTTTGGATAAGTGATGCTAATGCAGGGTCCCCCAGGTTGTTGCAAATGGATTTGGGTTGGGACTGCAGTCATCCATAGGCTTAACTAAAGCCAGAGCATTTACTTCGAAAGTGCTCACAGAGGTGGCAATTTGGTGCTGGCTGTTGGCCAGCAGCTTGTTTTTTCCATGTGGGATTCTCTCCCAGGCTACCCGACTGTCTCGCAGTGTGGTGGCTGGCTTCTCCCAGAACCAGTCATCCAAGAGAAGGAAAGAGCCAGTAGAATCATCGTGCCATTTATGACCTAATCTTGGGAGCCATCTGTGTCATGTGTCTTACATTCTGTTGGTCTAGGAAATTAGACTTCAGTCCAGTGAAGGGAACAAAGACTTTGTCTCTCAGTAGAGGATTATCAACATCACATTTAAGATGAGCTTGTAGAATGGAATATATAGAGAGATAATATTTGTACATCCATCTTTGGGAAAGAGAGTATGCTACAAGCCTCATACAAACTTGGGACGTGAGTAGGGCAGACATTTTTATCCTTCATCATCAGAAGGGCACACTTCAAAGCATTTTGTCAAGAAGAAGCTTGGTTCAAATCTGTTTCCTATAGCCAATTCTCTGAGTCTTGCTGGGAAAAGTTCCCTAATCTCTCAGGATTTCTGTTTCCTTATTTGTTAACTCTAATACCTGATGGCTCTCATAAAGTTTCAATGAGATAAGGTCTGTGAAGGGATCAGCCCAGTGCCTGACACATAGTAAATGCTTGATAAATAGTAGGTTCATTCTGGAGATCAGAAAACAGCAAATGGAACGTTAAGCAATTACTCATTAAATAATTTCTCAAGATCACATGCCATAACAAAATCAAAATATCAAAGCAAAATATTTTAACCCGGAGTTTAGTAATTTCTTCATTATAACAGGGCACTGAAAAATGCACTCACATGCCAAATAAATGACCAATGCTCTGTGTTTGTATGTAATTTATATTTGAATTGTTCAGATAGCTTGATTATAAATAGGAGCCTTCTTTTAGCTTAACTTCAAATAACCAACTGGAAAATTAAAACTCTTCCAGTTCCAGGTGTCTGTTATTTTCCTTTTGGATGATAAATGTCAGCCACCTTATTGATGATGGAAGTACTGAGCTTATGAATTACTTTTTAATTATTCAATTTGGTAGGATATACGATATGTAAAATTAATAGGAGCCTCAGTCGGGAGCAAATTTCCATTTTCCCCCCTTATTTAAGCGACCTGGTCTAAACAATAATACAGCTGAGTTTAGCACACAGGAAAATGTGATCATATTTTAAAATTGTTATGCATATTAGCTAATTGTGTTCTCTTTTTTGAATATTAAAGGTGATTAAAGGGCTTTGTTTACCTAGGATTATATGGGCCATATCTATTGGGAGGTTGAGGGGAAGGGTTAGCAGAAAGTGTTTAATGCACTAAGCATAGGTATAATGTTTCCATAATTCATCAGCCCTGCTTTACACACCTTCCTGTGCATTTACAGAGACTGCATACATTATGCAGTGATGGATGGGATGCTGATTAAATAAAATTTGCTGCTCTTGCCAAGAATACATTTTTTTCACATTAATTTTAAAAATTCTAAATGGTGTTCTTAAAAATGACTATACCAGAATTGAACACCAGAGTTAACCAGAGTCATTAGGAATTTGACAAATACCAAGTCTGCTTACCCTTGACTTCTGCAGAGGGTGCTGCTTTACTCTTCCCCATCAAGACTAAGAAACAAAGCAAGTTACGGTATAAAGCCCAGTCTCAGGCTTTCAGTCATTCTTGAGTGCTTCATAGTGTTCAAAATACTGGGCAGGATATCCTCCACCCCTAAGGAAATTCATGATACCGGGAAAGCTAGCCTGCTCCATCTCCCACCAGGAGAATCCCCGAGAACCTTCATGTGTTAACAGTTCTCAGGAATCAAGTAACAGTATCCTCTAGTTCTGTTTAACTCAGTGTTCCTGAAGTGTATTTGAACAGGACATTCTTTTTTGTTGTTTGTTTTTTCGAAGAACTTCAACTGACGTCCTGTAGACTGTTATCTCCTTTCACAGGCCATGCACTCACTATTCTAAGATGTACATGTAATACCATTTTACTTAGCAAAACTCCCCTGGTTGGATATTTTAGTTGTTAGCAAATCTTTGCTATTTTATGCCCCCCCCCACGCCATTTGTAAACTATAATCCCTGTCCATGTAGTACCTGTCTTTAGATAGGTTCCTAAAAATGGGATGTGTGGTCTTGACCTAGCCTTGATGAGTAAGCCACAGATGGATCTCCTGAACATCGCCACAACTCTCGGGGAAGCTGAATATTGTCCTCTCCCCTCTGCAGGGAAAATCTTGTGGTGGCTCCATAGTGACAATTAGGGTAAGATGCCCTGATGTTCAGGGACAGACAAAGCCCCATCTGCTCCACTTCCATGGAAGCCAGCTCTCTCCTTCGCTCTTCTTCCATTCTAGTCCTGAACATACATTTTCCTCAAGTGTAGAGCCAGCCACAGAGACAGCAGGTGAGTGCCTCTGGCTTCCTGGATGAGAAGAGCTTGGGATACTATGTGTGGTTGCCCTGAATTGTGCTTGGGCAGCAGAATTAACCACACAAATCACCAGATACACACTCTCCTGCATTGCTCTCTGCCTAGTGCTTTCAGTCCCCTTCTTATTCACTTTCTGTTATTGGCAGTTTACAAAAAGAACGAAATATAGAGAACAACTCTCCAAAGTCCATCTGTTTCCTAGGGCACTAGTGAGACATCTCTATTTAGTTTTTGGCCCCTGTTTTCATTGGCGAATATAATGTCTCAGCCAACATTTGGGCCAAATGATTCATTTGCAGTTGGGAATCAGATATAGTCTTGTGTATAAACATCATCATTTGTGTATTTTGGAAAAAGTGATTCTACCCAATTCTCATTATGACTGATATTTGCATAAACCTTGACCTATTTTATTGATTACTTCCCAGAACAAATCTGCATTGTCTATGCTGCTGTATCTGAACATTGCTAGCTAGCATTGTGCTTATATCCAGACATCACTAGCTGACACCATGCCTCCTTCCCAAATTAACTTCCATTCTTTCTCTCTTTTAATCGCCTCTATGTGCTTCCTCTCCAATTTCATTAATTTCATTTTTTCTGCAAGATTTACATCTTGTCTCAGATCTTGCAGACACCAACAACCCATCTCCACTCTCCCACCCATCCTAATCCAGTAGGATCTTTCCCCACATTCTACTAGGCATCCATCATATTTAGCCTTGTATTCCCATTTATCTTTTTTTTAAAATATCTGTGTGCTTTGTCTTCAACTGGACTATGAGCATCTTGAAGTCAGTGACTGTCTTATCCTTTGCAACTTAAGAAGCATACATCCTCTTTCATTTTCTAGAGACTATAGGACAAAGGCACGGATGGTGTGTGTGTGTGTGTGTGTGTGTGTGTGTGTGTGTGTGT
>ML093055.1:84662-99382 GCA_003697995.1 Taxidea taxus jeffersonii | reverse complement strand
GTGTGTGTGTGTGTGTGTGTGTGTGTGTGTGTGTGTGTGTTTTCAAGTCAGCATAGAACCTACTGAGTAACTCTCACCATCTTTTGTGGCTCTCCTCTTCATTATTTGGATTTTTCTTTAATATCACATATGGCAGTCTCCCACTAAGCCACAGTACTTAGAATTTTCTTTTGTTTTTCTTAAGGTGGAAAATACATTACCATCCTTAAAAACTATGTTTTTATATGTTCATGAAATTAGGATGTCTCACTGCAAATATTTCTCAGGATTTTAGGCAATAAGAGTGACAGGGATACTTGCTTCAGGTATTGAGCGACAGTAAATTAGAGAAGAAAGGTTATTTTTAAGCATTTATTGATATCCTACTATGTGCCAGAGCTCATCATAGGTTCTGGAATCAAGCAGTGAGTAAGATAGACACTGTCGCTGCCCTCATGAAACATATACATTGAAGATCTTTTGCTCTTGGAAAACTATGAACTCAACCTTGAAAGCTGAGAGAGAAAAGAAATATGAGTAGCCATTTGGAATTCTGTACATAAAATATATGCATCACCTGTTTTATGCAGACATCCTAGTATGTGGTTGCATAAAATGGGGCTTTTTTTTATTATTCTTTTATGGATTGGCCATAGACTATGCAATACAAGTGGAACATAAAAGAATAATGGAAAAGACGAGACCTGACTAAATAAATCCCTTGAAAGCTTTTTTTTAAAAAACACTCTATCATGAGAATAAATTCCCCTTGCACCATTTTTTTTCTTCTGTTCTTTTCTAGGTCACTAGAAATGAAAATATATTAGGGAAATGGCATGTGCATTAAAAATCTTTGCAATATCTCCAAGTCAACACTAGACCTTTTAAAAACCAAAAGGAAATACTCAAAATGAATACACTGGGGGGAAGGGCACTAAATAGCATTTGAGAATCCTGAAAATAACCCCCCATTTGTCTAGGCTGGTGGCTATTACTATAATCAGGAACTGAAGCCAAACAAATGAGACCGTTTTTAGTGACAGTTTTCAGATTGTAATCGTGCATGTCATGAACACATAATAAGCATTAGATAATCCTCACGATAGGATTTATGGGAATGTTCCACAGAATAAATAAAATGAGGGGGTTAGAGCAAGGCAACATTTACTGTGAATTTGGGCTCATATATATGAAACAACAGGCTACAGATGTGTCATTTCCATAATATGATATGAAATAGCTCCTCATTGTTAGAAATTTCTGAGCCACAGTGAATGATAGATGAATGATTGGGAGGTAGAATCTGAATGCTCCATGATAAAAATGAGGTATTGATTCGGTGAGATTTTAATTTAGATTAGTTCACTTAGAAAAAGTAATAAATTGAAATGTACTCGACACGGCTCACATTCTAAATGACTTATCAGGATCCCAAAATGAAACCTTAGGCAAGCAATAATTTTAACAGTAGCACTCCCCCAACTCACCCACACTAAATTACAGCATCTTTGCAAATACTTTGGACAAGAACGAGACAAGTAGTATGTCTGCGAATGACGGGTGAGAGTTTGAGTTTCAGTGGCAGAAGAAAAGATGGGAAAAGAACTGGAAGTAAGTGTCTGGCCATGCCAGATTAGGAAGACAAACATCTGAACTATTGGAGAAAAGTGAGTTGACGTAAGGCATGCCGTATATTTGCCTGATGCCTCATTCACTTTAGTGGTTTTGGACGGTCAGGTGAAAAGGTATTATCTGTAGACAAATAGAGAATTAGGTCTTTTTGATTCATATCTGGATTCCTTGAGATTTTAATTTGTCGGTGTTCAACTTCCTTTTTTAAAAAAATTTATTTATTTGACAGAGATCACAAGTAGGCAGAGAGGCAGAGATTGAGGAGGAAGCAGGCTCCCCACTGAGCAGAGAGCCCGATGCGGGGCTCAATCCCAGTACCCTGGGATCATAACTTGAGCAGAAGGCAGAGGCTTTAACACACTGAGCCACCCAGGCGCCCCATCAACTTCCTTTTAAAAGAATTTTTCACTCTATGTTTTTCACTGTCTGTATGTGCAGCTAAGTCAAATAGCACATGTAAATCTGCTAACACAATGGTTGGTCTATAGTAGGCTAATAATAATAGTAATTATGATAGCTAAGAGTGTTTGAGCTCTTATTATAAGATGGACACTGGGTTAATAACTTTTTTTTTAGATTTTATTTATTTATTTATTTATTTATTTAATTATTTAATTATTTGATAGAGAGAATGAGCACAAGCAGGGGGAGTGGCCGGCAGAGAGAGAGGGAGAAGTGGGCTCCCCGCAGAGCAGGGATCCCGATTCGGGGCTCGATCCCAGGGCCCTGGAATCATGACCTAAGCCAAAGGCAGACGCTTACACGACTGAGCCACCCCAGCACCCTGAGCTAACCACTCTTATTATTGCATTTAATGCAGAGTTGAGAATGGATCATGTCCCCTTGTGTGCAGTTATACCTCACGTTTGCATTTGGTTTTACATTTTCTGTACCGAAATCATGACTTTACATTTTCTGTACCGAAATCATGATCCCAGAACTGGAAATTCTTCGGCGCTTTATCTGCTCACTACTGGTTGAAGACCCTAGTGTCACTTCCTAGACATTTCTTATGTCCCATTGCTTTTCCCGTCAATCCAAGCCATTTCCAGGTGCATATTTGGCCTGTGCCCCACACGTATGCACACGCCCACACATACACACACAGATGTTCTTAGCAGAACTTACCCATCTAAGCAGCTTTTCCTCCTGACCCATTTTGGGGATATGATCTTTTATGATTTTTTTTTTTTTTGCCAGGAGATCATTATTAAGTGATTTTCCCAGTATACACAATTTGTAGTATCCATCTCTGGAATTGTTAAGTGCCCTTAGTAAAGAATGACTTAGCTTCTGTTCTGGCTCTTTCATAATAGCTCAGCTTTCTAATCTCCACTTTGAAGAATTTCTCTTTTGTAGGTTCAATACTTACCTCCTTAGAAGTGAAGTTCTTTGTTAAAGGTTTAGCTTCTGTAGCATCATGGGATGCTTTGGGGGCCATTAAGCTTAATGAGTTAACATTTTTTTCCCAAAGTGTATATGAGGTGCCTACTGAAGATAACTTTAACAGGTTCTCTTGATTTATTACAAAGAAAGTCTCTTTCAACAAAAGCTTTCAGGCTGAACTTTCATTCTTGCCTGAGAGAAGCAAACTTTTGGTCTCCAGTGCTGCATAATACATCACATGCCGTTTCTGTATTCATGGGCTATTATATAACCAAGCTATCAGTTACATCAAAGCTTGTCTTCCTGCATAAAGATGCATTGACAATAGATAAATCCCCTTTCTCTCCAATTGGATTTTTTTCATAGAATTCCATTGAACAAGGATCACTTTTCCCCCCTTTGAAATGAGATTTTCAATTTCACACATATTTATCAAGAAACAGTCAAAGCAGAATAGGTAATTTTTATCATAAGTTGTTTTTTTTTTTTTTTTTCCCCATAGAGCCTCTTAAAGGCAAACCCCATAGAACCATCAGAGGACCTTTTCAGAGGCAAGTCTTCAAAGCATTCCTTTAGCCCAGTGGTGCCCATCTCATAATGAACACCCCCAAAGTCCTTCACATCCTACCTACCCTATTTGAAGCTTCAAAGGGAACTCCCCACCCAGAGGAAAAAGAGGCAGAAGCAAAGTCCCTGCCTGACAAAGGCAGGAAGAGTCCCTGACTGGCTGGTTGGAGATGACAGGAGTTGCAGCCCTGTGAGGCAGCTCTGTGGGCTCACTCTCCTACCAAGGGAGTCAGTGCCTTCAGAGACCTAAAGGACCCCACTGTCCTTCATTAGTCCTGCACTCTGATTCAGGCTCTAACATTTCTAAAAAGATGTAGCCTCTCAGTTCTGAGAAACGTTGTCACCTATGAGATAACCAGATAAGATCAGCAAGTCACTGTAAGACCTTCATCAAGTTTCATATCCTCTCTGTGGCCCTCATTTGTAACATGGGGGCAATGTATTCACTTAGCAAGTAAGTGCTATACACTTACTTGCTAAGTGAATACTTACTTTTGACTGTTTACTATGTGTCAGAAATTGTTTTAAGTACTAAGAACACATCGGTGACCAAACCAAACCAACCAAGCCAAACCGCTCTACCCTAAATTACTTCCATTCTAAGAGGATTTAGACAATGAAAACTTATGTGAAGAAAAATTTCTGGGGTACCTGGCTGGCTCAGTCAGGAGAGCATGAAACTCTTGATCTCAAAGTTGTAGGTTTAAGCCCCATGTGGGGTGTGGAGATTACTTATAAATAAAATCTTAAAAAAAAAAAAACACCTTAAGCACATAAAAACTGTAAAAACTTAAGTAAATAAAATACTATGGAACAGAGTAAAGTGGAAAAGGAGACCAGAAAGGTAGGTGGAAGTTGGGTTTTTATTTTTTTTTTAAGATTTTATTTATTTATTTGGCAGACAGAGATCACAGTAGGCAGAGAAGCAGGCAGAGAGAGAGAGAGAGAGAGGAGAAGCAGGCTCCCTGCCAAGCAGAAAGCCTGATTCAGGGCTCAATTCCAGGACCCTAGGATCATGACCTGAGCTGAAGGCAGAGGCTTTAACCCACTGAGCCACCCAGGCACCTCGAAGTTGGAGTTTTAAATAGGGGAGCCTGGGAGGGTCTTTTTAAGACGGTGACATTTTAGCGAAGATCAGAAGGAAACGAGGGGATGTGTCATGGGAATATCTGGGCATACGAGCAAGTAAAAAAGCCAGATACCGGAGGACAGCAAAGTTTCAGGAAAAACAAGGAGCCTGAGGTGGTTGACGAAAATGGGAAACTGGGAGTTATAAGAGGTAAAGAAAAAGAGCTGATGCAGGGACAGGTTTTGTAGGGCTTGTCATCCTTTGTACCAATGTGCCCTTTATGTTGAGTCAATGGAAAGCTATTTCAAGGTTTTGAACAAGGTGATACGATTTTAGAGTTTAATAGGGTCCTTCTGACCACTAGTTTGAGAAAAGAAGGGGACAAGAATGCAAGTCAGGAGAAGTAGAGAGATAACTTCACAGGCAGTAGTGGTTATCTAGACGAGAGATGATGGTGGTTAGACCAGGAGGTGGTGAGCCATGCTGAATTCTGGGTAGATGTTGAATGTATAGTCGGTAGGGTTTATAGACAGTCAAGATACCTGATGTGAGGAAAAGAGGAGTAAAGAATGACTTTACCCTGAGCAACTGGGCATACTAAGATGCTGGGTACTGAGTTCTAGAAATCTGCAGAAGTAGCAGGTGGGCGGGGGTGGGGTGGGGAAGAGGAAAATTGGAGTTTGGTTTTGTACCTGTTGTTAGAAAGGCCAGGTAGACTTTCAAATGGAAATATTGAGCTGACATTTAGATAATATGGTGCTTATTATTTTAGGTGGTTTTGAGGATTAAATGGGCTTTATCATCCAGCCCTGACTATGTCTCCAGTCACATGGGCCACCACATCTTACCACCTACCCACATGACTCAGTCATGTCAAACTATCTTATGCTCCTCATTTCAGTATCTTTGTACATACAGTTTCCTGTCCCAGGATGATCTTTCCTTGCTCACTTGTTGCTTTTGTCCTGATCATTTCTTATTAGCCAATACTTAAGCTAGTTCTTTCCTGTTCCTGCCTTCTTTTACAATTCTGAGAGAAACACAAAATTGGTATTATTTTTTAAGACAAAGCAAATATTACTTCCTCTGGAGGCAAGCCCTCCATAGCCTCTCTAGGTGGAGACAAGAGATATTCTTCTTTGAGCACTCATAGAGCCTTTCTGGAGCTTTAATGGACACCCTTATCATTCATTATTAATTAATAATTAGTTACTTATTGCTGTACTTGTTGATTTATAGGAGTTTCCCCTAACAGGCTTTACGCCCTATGGAAGATGTCCTCTTTCATAATTAGTGTTTACTAAGTACTTATTGAAAGAATGAGCACATGAATGAGTGTTTTATATGGTTTACTAAGTACTTATTGAAAGAATGAGCACATGAATGAGTGTTTTATATGGTAAAAATAAAATGGACACATCTCTTGAATTTTCTAATAAGAACATTTATTTTTGAAATGTTCTAAACAAATGAAATTGGTTCAAGAAGTGGCAAATCTTGAGTGGTCCTCTCTGCTGAAGCTTCTCTTAACCTGGTCTCTTAGCCTTGGTGTCTGGCATAGGGCCTGGCACTGAGGAGATGTTTAGTGGATGTTTACTGAAAGAGGGACCAAATGAACTCCAGAAATGACTCACAAAGGAAGATTCTATCTCCACGGTCTGTGTTAACTGTGGAGGATTAGTCACTGGCATGAAATTCAGAATATAAATTTCAACCACTTTAATAAAAAGTATCCTTCAGAATTATTTCTGTGTTTTTGTAAGTAGCAGCTGCCAAGCATTTCTGAAAGAGGGTTTTGGAGTGTTTGGATGAACACTGAGCAAGAACCACTGTCCTTCTTTAAACATGCCATGCTCTCTCCTCTGGGTCTCTCATTTACCTGGAATGCCCATGCCCTCCATTCCACCTGGTTAACTTCTACTCCAGGTTTCACCTGATGTCTCTTCCCTCAGGATTTCTTTCTGTATCCTCCAAGACATATGTGGGGTCCTTCTTAAGTGTTCTCAGAGCACCTTACACATCTCTCTCTATCAAAGTGATGATCTGTCATCATCATAAATTTTTGCTCAGTTGCCTATGTCTTCCCTTTGTTAAAATTTCAGCATATTTTACCCCAAAGCTAAAATATTGGAAGTGCACAATAAAGATTCATGAAATAACCCAGTAAGTTTTGATGGATAAGGTTGATTGGAAAAATATTGGTGGACAAGGCTCTTTGGAATGATTGACTTATATGGAAGGTCCTAGAAATGGAATGTTCTAGGCATCAGAAACATGCTTCATCTATCCCACAGTTCAGCCTGGGCCAATCCCACTAATAGTGTCCCAGTAAAGTCACCACTGAGTTATGCTATTATGATATTTCTTAACTCTTTTTTAAAAGTTATAGTTTGCCTTAATTAGAGTATGTGAAAGCCTAAGCCATATAATCTCCCCTGTATAGCACTTCAGGTTTTCAGTGGTGAATAAGAATAACTGAAATTCAGAGTTGACAGTCTCATTGTTTCTACTAAAAGGAAACTTCCTAATCACTCCCACAAATATTTAAGCATTCCTGGATTGATTCCATTCAAACTACATCTGTACAAAGACTGGACTCTTTCCCCTCACTGCCCCCCCCGCCTTTATTACACAGAGGGTCATTCCAAACTATAATTTGGGGTGGAGTAGGGGAACCAGGGTGGATGTAGTCAGATTCTTTTTCCTGTATATCCATATAGTTTCCAGAAATGTGCCTGGGCAAAACCAGTCTTTGTATTCCTTTGCTTCTTTGCCAAGATTCTTTGTGTTCACAGCAAATAATGTATGAAGTCCTTGAAAATACTGAACTCCCATTAGTTGTCAGAGCAGTAGACTAGGTATAAATTGCAATTAGAACACCAGTGGAAAAAGAAATTCGTTATAAAACAATCCTAAATCCAAGGGGTGCCTGGGTGGCTCAGTTGGTTAAGCGACTGCCTTCAGCTCAGGTCATGATCTTGGAGTCCCGGGATCGAGTCCTGCATTGGGCTCCCAGCTCCACAGGGAGTCTGCTTCTCTCTCTGACCTTCTCCTCACTCATACGCTCTCTCTCAAATAAATAAATAAAATATTTTTTAAAAATTAAAAAAAAAAACAATCCTAAATCCACTTAACATACAGGTAAGGTTCAGTGTTTAATATAAAATAGGCAAGGTCATTGCCAAGTTGTACCAATCAACTCATGGTTCATACAGAACATAAGTGGGCTTAGAAAAATAATACCTTACAAACTGGGCTTTTAAAAGACAATGACTATTGACAAGCTTAAAAAGTCCCGCATTTTGGCTATTGAATAAAAATAAAATGAGATGGTAAAAGTTTCTTCCCTACATTTTATTTGGTTCTAAGACACTTCTTTAAAAAAAAAAAATCTAGGGGCACCTGGATGGCTCAGTCAGTTAAGTGTCTGCCTCTTGATTTAGGCCTGGGACATGATCTTAGGGTTGTGAGATCGATCCCTGCATTGGGTTCTGCACTGGGCATGGAGCCTGCTTAAGATTCCCTCTTTCCCCCTCCCTCTGCCCCTTACCTTCCCCCCAAAATAAAAAACTAAAAAATTTTTAAAAATCTAACCTTTAAATAGGCTTTGTAAAACACATGCACACACATATTACATGTGCTAAAATCACTGAAGCTTAATATGAAACAAATAATCCAAAAACTAAATTCTAATTCCTGCATTAGCATAGATTAATACTGACCTCTAGATTTGTACAACTTTATTTTCAAGTTAGGTGCAATATCGTTTGTATTTATTGCATCTCAAGAACAAGAGCAATGGAAGAATTAGAATTCTGTAGGAGTTATATTATAAAACAGAAAACTGCATGTGAAATTATTCAGTGAGTTAGACCCAAACTTTGAAATACATGATTATGAATTAAAAATTTTATTACTTTGTGACACACAGCAATGACTTTTATGAAGCAGAAGACTATAGCTCAAAGGAAGTAAATAATGACTAGATTAACTTAATTAAATGTGGTTTTTTTTTCCCCAGTTGAAATAGTCCATGTAAGCTTTATGTCAGGTGTTTGGGAGACTAACCTACTGCTTATTTTGCCTGCCCACTGTTTTTCAGTTGAGCTTTATAATTTTGGATTGTGAACACATCTTTAGGAGACTCATTTGTGAAAATCTGAGGAGGCCTGGATTTAGGATATGTCCCAAGAAATAGATTTGATGTTTATTTTCAACAAGTGCCTCAAAATATCACTAACCTGGAATTTTTATTCATTTTAACTTGAGTGTTTCTTGAAAATGCAGGTAATGTAAAATCAAACCTCAAATGCATATGGTTACCAATTTTTTTAAAAGATTTTATTTATTTATTTGTCAGAGAGAGTGAGCACAGGCAGACAGAGTGGCAGGCAGAGGCAGAGGGAGAAGCAGGCAGAGGGAGAAGCTGCTGAGCAAGGAGCCCGACATGGGACTCAATCCCAGGACGCTGGGATCATGACCTGAGCCGAAGGCAGCTGCTTAACCAACTGAGCCACCCAGGTGTCCCTATGGTTACCAGTTTTAAGAGAGACTCCCCGTTCTCTAAATTCCAAGTCAAAATACACAAGTTGCTTTATCTTCTTCTTCTGGTGGTGATTAAATCATCTCTACTCTACCAGTTCAATCAGGATGTGGCCTTTTGTGGCTCAACACTAACTGTTTTTGCAAAGGCTTGTAAGTCTTATCTCCTGCTCCTGCATGGTTATCAGATCATGTCTGCTTGAAACCTGTAGACCTGTCCCAATTCCAATCCCACCTCAAGTGCAACTGTATAATTTTCACCTTCTTCCTTGTAGCTCCTAGAGATTTCCCTTATTTATTTTGTGAGGTAACTGTGCATTTTAAAATTCTTATTTTCACTAGCATTTCTATGTGTTTTGCTACAGGAGGATTTTCTGGTTATGTACTGCCAGAAATGGAAATTTAACCAAGTTCTTAACTCAAATAGTAGTATGCACTTAAAACAAAAGAAAACAAAACAAACAAATATACATGTTGTGGTCCATGTGGTCTTTGTCAAAACTGGTAAGTTCTGGCATTGCAGTATCAAAGTAGTCATAAATAATATGTAAATGAATGTATTAGTGACTATGTTCTAGTAAAGTCTTATTTACTAAAATGGTGACTGGCTCATGGGCCATAGTTATTGACCCCTAATTTATGTCATTATATTTGAAATTATTCTTGTAAAGCACATAGTTGGGTCATAATTTTTGAGGGAGTGGAAATGGGATTTTTTAAAGACAGGTTTATTGGGGCACCTGGGTGGCTCAGTGGGTTAAAGCCTCTGCTTTCAGCTCATATCATGATCCCAGAGTCCTGGGATCGAACCCCACATCGGATTCTCTGCTCAGTGGGGGGCCTGCTTCTCCCTCTCTCTCTTTGCCTGCCTTTCTGCCTACTTGTGATCCCTGTCTGTCAAATAAATAAATAAAATCTTTAAAAAAAAGACAGGTTTATCACAGAATAAACTGCACATATTTTAACTATATACTTTCTTATGTTTTGATATATATAGACCCATCACCGTCTCATAACCAAGAAAATGAATATATTGTCATCCTCCAACTCTTCCCACTCACCACCCACCTCCAGACATCCACTTACCTTCTTGCTGTCACTCTAGTTTGCATTTTATAGAATTTTATAAAAATTAAATCATATAGTAGGTATTCTTCTTGTCTGAATTTTTTTGCTCACATAATTATTTTGAAGTTTATCCATAGTGATGAGCACATCAGTAGTCCATTCCATTTTATCCCTGAAGAGCATTACATTGGATGAATATGCCACAGTTTGTTTATCCATGCACCTGTTAATGCGTTTAAAGATAGTACAAATAAAGCTGCTATAAATATTTGTGAACAATTATTTGTATGAATATATACTTTTACTTCTCTTGGGTAAATAGCTAGGAGTGAAATGTTGGATCCTGAGGTATGTGTATGTTTACATTTTTAATAAACTGTGAAACTGTTTTCCAAAGTGGTTATACCACTTTACTTTTCCACCACCACATTTAATCTGGAGATTTATACATTTAGATTTCCATTTATCATCTTGCTGGGTTTTTTTTTCTATTGATCTCACCTAATTTTTTTTCCTTTCCCCCTCTTTCTGCCCATTTTTGTGTTAGGTGAATTTTTATGCTTCCATTTTATCTTCTTTTTTGACTTATTAGTCATAATTCTTAATTTTACTACTGAGTAACTTTTATTATTATTATTTTATTATTACTATTTTTGTTTATTACTTTTATTACTATTTATTATTACCATAATAAAATTATTACTATTTAGTAACTTTTAGGGTATATAGTAGACATCTTTAATAAATTCCAGTCCACCTTCAATTGCTATTATTTGACTTCACAGTATAGTAGACTGGAAGAACAGTACACTTCATTTCTCCCTTCCATATTACTGTGTTCTTATTGTCATGTGTTTTGTCTTTATATAAATTAAAAAGTTTCATACTACATTACTACTATTTTTGTTTAAGCTATAATTTATAAGTAATTAGAGAAAAATATAGCATAGGTCTGCTAGTGATATACTTTTTCAGTTTTTGTATGACTGATGAGTGTTTTTTTTTTTTAACCTTTTTTTAAATGATATTACCACTGGGTATAAAATTCTAGTTTGAGAACTAGTCCTTTCAAAACTTGTATATTTGCAAAGAATGAGCATTCTCTAATTGTTGGGTACTGGATTCCATATATGTCTGTTAGATCTAATTGTTAGTTGAGGCATTCAAATTTTTTTTGTGTTTTAAGAATATTTTATTCTTACTGTCTATTTAACCCATCAATTACTGAGAAACGTGTTTAAAACAGCCTTCTATGATAGTATATTTGACATTTTTTTGAAATGTGCTAAATATTACCTTATACAAGGGCATGGTTTTTAGGCATATAAAAATTTAGATGTGTTCTTTTATCAAATTATTATGGTAATTTCTAATGCTCACCCATGTATAGTCCTTGCCTTCTGGATACATTGGAATACTATACTTACCTGCTCCTTTATAGTAAGGCAAGACCAAGGAACCTGTTTACAAAAAAGTGGCTGAGGGGTAAAGTGAATGTCACTTCCAGAATGAAACATTTAGTTCATTGCATGAGCCCTTCTGGTGCTTTCTTATGCTTCCATGGCAAAAAAAAAAAAAAAAAAAAAAAGGCTCTGTAGTTCTGATGGGTCTTCCTCAAGATAATGGAGACTCTATCAGCCTGGGATCCTGAGGAATTGTGTGGAATTGAATACCACACCCCCTATGATGGATATAAAATGTGAGCAAGCCATGTTAAACAACTGGGATTGGGTTCATTTTTACTGCAGCAAAATCTATCCTGTCTGGCTGATGTATGTAATGATCTATCCCCAATGATGATTTCATTTCTAGTAAATTTTTAACTGTATCTTGTGTTATTCATATAACTACATAAGCATCCCTTTTATTAGTAATAACTTGGTCAGTCCTTTACTTGTCCTTTTCTTTTATCCTGCTTTGCATTTTGTTTGTTTGTTTTGCTTTAACTATGTCTCTTGTAAACAGAATATAATAGGATTTCAATCCAATTTTTAATTATTTCAACGAGCATCAAGCATTATTTAGCTCTTTCTAAATACTAGGCCTTATTCTGGATTCAGGAGATAAAACAATAAACAAAACAGATTTTTCTTTTCTCTAATGAAGCTGTGACTATGTTTTATAACAAACTTGATTTACTAACATGTATTCTTATTACTGATATATTTTTTTAAATTTTTTTAAATTTTTTATTTATTTTTTATTTTTATTTAAACATATAATGTAACCCCCCCACCCTCTCCCAACCCCCCTCCCCCGCCACCCCCCTCAGTTTGTTTTATGACATTAAGAATCTCTTTAGGTTTGTCTCCCTCCCGATCCCATCTTGTTTCATTTTTTTCTTTTCCTACCCCCCTTAACCCCCACCCCCATTGTATCTCCACTTCCTCATATCAGGGAGATCCTATGATAGTTGTCTTTCTCCGATTGACTTATTTCGCTAAGCATAATACCCTCAAGTTCCATCCATGTCACGGCAAATGGTAAGATTTCATTTCTTTTGATGGCTACATAGTATTCCATTGTATATATATATACCACATCATGTGGTATATATATTACTGATATATTTTATTTTTTATCTAATTCTTCAACTAGTCAGCTTTTTCCCCCTTTTATTTTTTATTCTCTTTTCTGCCCACTAATGTGTTAATCTAGGTTTCTTTTCTCCTTTATTCCATTAGCTTATACATTTGGTTTCTGTTCTTCTGAGATCACCATTAAAATTTTAATACTCCCTCATGTTTGAGAAGATATAAAGGAAACCACTATCTTAACCCTTCTCTGAATTATGTATGGTATTAGAAACTTTGTAACCAAATTTCCTGTCCTTTAATTTCATGTAATTTTTAATATTTTAGTTATCCCTTAGTTTTATGTAATCCAGTTTGTCATTATTTTTGATTGCTTAATGAAGCTCATGATTGTTTAGATGTC
The DNA here is from genome assembly GCA_003697995.1 of Taxidea taxus jeffersonii. NCBI lineage: Eukaryota > Metazoa > Chordata > Mammalia > Carnivora > Mustelidae > Taxidea > Taxidea taxus. The sequence goes on along the minus strand of ML093055.1, from coordinate 86,202 downwards.
AGCCTATACATGTTAAATTATTTCTTTGTGCAACTGCCCTCTGGATTCCTCTCTGTCTCCTGTCTGCAGTTTCCTTTCTCCAGAACTGCATTTTTTTCTGCATGGATCCTTAGGTGAAAAATTTCCAAAATATCTGAAAATATCATAATTTTGGCATCACAATTAAATAAGAAATTGCCTGAATAAAGTCTATTATTTGGCCAAACTATACACAGTTACCATTTTGTAGGCATAAATCTTTAACATACACACTTTTATGTAGTTCAGGTTAACTATATTATCAGTTATTTTCTCACAGCATCTAAGGTCTTTTGATCTTGGTTATTGCTTTTGAGAATTATAACTGAATTACAATTTCAGTGTAATTGTTTTTGTTTATTAAAAGTAATCTGTTTTTCCTCTGGTTTTTAAAAAATTTCATTAATAATTCTTTAGTATCATTCTACTTTTGAATTTATAGATTCCTTTTTTCATTAATTTTAGAAAATTGGCAGCTGTTATCACTTATGAATATTACCACTGTCCCATCCTTTCTTGTGTTTCCGTTTGGAATTCTTACTAGGTGTGCTTTAGACCTTTTCATTTTATCTCTTTTGTTTCTAAACAGTGCTTTCCTATTTTTCATCCTTTATCATTTGCAATGCATTATTGATTTTTTTTCTCAGACCCATGTTTCTATTCATTAATTCCATGTGTTTATCTGATGCTAAACACATCTATTGAATTATTAGGTTCAGAGATTGTACCTTTTTACTTTTTTGTTGTTGTTGTTATGTTAGTCACCATACAGTACATCATTAGTTTTTGATGTACTGTTCCAAGATTCATTGTTTACATATAACACCCAGTGCTCCATGCAATACATACCCTCCTTAATACCCACCACCAGGCTTACCTACCCCCACCTACCTCCCTCTAAAACTCTGTTTGTTTCTCAGAATCCACAGTCTCTCATGGTTTGTCTTCGCCTCCAATTCCCCCCCCTTCACTTTTCCCTTCCTTCTCCTAATGTCCTCCTTGCTATTCCTTTTGTTCCACAAGTAAGTGAAACCACATGATAATTGACTTTCTCTGCTTGACTTATTTCACTCATCATAATCTCCTTCAGTCCCATCCATGTTAATGCAAAAGTTGTGTATTCATCCTTTCTAATAGCTGAGTAATATTCCATTGTATATATGGACCATATCTTCTTTATCTGTTCGTCTGCTGAAAAGCATCTTGGCTTTTTCCACAGTTTGGCTATTGTGGCCATTGCTGCTATGAACATTGGAGTACAGTGGCCCTTTTTTTCATTACATCTCTATTTTGGGGGTAAATACCCAGGAGTGCAATTGCCAGGTCATAGAGTAGCTCTTTAATTTTTAAATAAATAATAGAGTAGCTTTTTAATTTTTTGAGGAAACTTCTGTTTTCCAAAGTGGCTGCACCACCTTGCATTCCTACCAACAGTGTAAGAGGGTTCCCCTTTCTCCACATCCTCTCCAACATTTGTTGTTTACTGTCTTGTTGATTTTGGCCATTCTAACTGGTGTAAGGT
>ML093055.1:26038-84262 GCA_003697995.1 Taxidea taxus jeffersonii | reverse complement strand
GTATCTCAATGTGGTTTTGATTTGAATCTCCCTGATGGCTAATGTTGATGAATATTTTTTCATGTGTCTGTTAGCCATTTGTATGTCTTCATTGGAGAAGTGTCTGCCCATTTTTTGACGTGATTATCTTTTTATGGGTATTGAGTTTGAGAAGTTCTTTATAGATCTTGAATATCAGCCCTTTGTCTGTAGTGTCATTTGCGAATAACTTCTCCCATTCCGTGGGTTGCCTCTTTGTTTTGTTGATGGTTTCCTTTGCTGTACAGAAGCTTTTCATTTAATGAAGTCCCAAAAGTTCATTTTCACTTTTGTTTCCCTTGCCTTTGGAGATGGGTCTTAAAGATTTTTTATTTATTTATTTGATAGACAGAGATCACAAATAGGCAGAGAGGCAGGCAGACAGAAAGAGAGGAGGAAGCAGGCTTCCTGCTGAGCAGAGAGCCCAATGTGGGGCTCGATCCCAGGACTCTGGGATCATGACTTGAGCCGAAGGCAGAGGCTTTAACCCACAGAGCCACCCAGGCACCCCTGGAGATGGGTATTGAAAGAAGTTTCTGTGGCCAGTGTCGAAGAGGTTACTGCCTATGTTCTTCTCTAGGATTTTGTTGGATTCCTATCTCACCTTGAGGTCTTTCTTCCATTTTGAGTTTATCTTTGTGTATGGTGTAAGAGAATGGTTAATTTTCATTCTTCTGTACATAGCTGTCCAATTTTCCCAGCACCATTTATTGAAGAGAGTTCCTTTTTTCTATTGTATATTTTTTCCTGCTTTGTCAAAGATTATTTGACCAGAGTGTTGCGGGTCCATATCTGGGCTCTCTACTCTGTTCCATTGGTCTTTGTGTCTGTTTTTTGTGAGTACCATGGTGTCTTGGTGATCACAGCTTTGTAGTAAAGCTTGAAGTCAGGCAACGTGATGCCCCCAGCTTTGTTTTTCTTTTTCAACATTTCCTTAGCAATTCAGGGTCTCTTTTGGTTCCATACAAATTTTAGGATTATTTGTTCCAGCACTTTGAAAAATGCCAATGGTATTTTGATTGGGATGGCATTAAAAATATAGATTGCTGTGGGCAGCATAGACATTTTAACAATGTTTATTCTTCTAATCCATGAGCATGACATGTTATCTTTTTGTGTCTTCTTCAATTTCATGAGTGTTCCATAGTTCCTCAAGTATAGATCCTTTACCTCTTTGGTTAGGTTTATTCCAAGGTATTTTATGGTTTTTTGGTGCTATTGTAAATGGAATTGATTCTCTAATTTTCCTTTCTACAGTTTTGTTGTTAGTGTATAAGAAAGCAACTGATTTCTGTGCATTGATTTTGTACCCTGCCACATTACTGAATTGCTGTATGAGTTCTAGTAATTTGGGGATGGAGTCTTTGGGTTTTCCACATAAAGTATCATGTCATCTGCGAAGAGAGAGAGTTTGCCTTCTCTTTGCCAGTTAGAATACCTTTTATTTCTTTTGGTTGTCTGATTGTTGTTACTAGGACTTCTAGTACTAGAAGTACTATGTTGAAAAATAATGGCAAGAGTGGGCATCCTTGTCCTGTTCCTGATCTCAATGGGAAGGCTCTCAGGTTTTCCCTGTTGGGAATGATATTCGCTGTGGGTTTTTCATAGATGGATTTTATGAAGTTGAGGAATGTTCCCTCTATCCCTCTACTCTGAAGAGTTTTAATCAGGAAAGGATGTCGTATTTTGTCAAATGCTTTTTCTGCATCAATTGAGAGGACCGGTTCTTCTCCTCTTATTGATTTGTTCTACCACGATAGTTGATTTGCAAATGTTGAACCACCCTTGCATCCCAGGGATAAATCCCACCTGGTCGTGGATAATCTTTTTAATATACTGTTGGATCCTATTAGCTAGTATTTTGTTGAGAATCTTACCATCCATATTCATCAGGGATATTGGTCTGAAATTCTCCTTTTTGATGGGGTCTTTGCCTGGTTTGGGGATCAAATAATGCTGGCTTCATAGAAAGTGTCTGGAAGTTTTCCTTCTGTTTTTATTTTTTGAAACAGCTTCAGGAGACTAGGTATTATTTCTTCTTTGAATGTTTGTTAGAATTCCCCAGGGAACCAACCAAGTCCCGGACTGGTTTTTGGGGAGGTTTTTGATCACTGCTTCAATCCTGTTACTAGTTATTGGTCTATTCAGGTTGTCAATTTCTTCCTGTTTCAATCTTGGAAGTTTATGGGTCTCCAGGAATGCATCCATTTCTTCTAGGTTGCTTAACTTATTGGTATATAGCTGTTGATAATAATTTCTGATTATTGTTTCTATTTCCTTGGTGTTAGTTGTGATCTCTCCCCTTTCATTCATAGTTTTATTAAATTGGGTCCTTTCTCTTTTCTTTTGGATTAGTCTGGCCAGTGGTTTATTGATCTTGTTACTTCTTTCAAAGAACCAGCTTCTAGTTTAATTGATTTGTTCTACCTTTTTACTTCTTAATGTTTATTTTTCTAAATCTTCATATTCTTTTTCTGTATATCTTATATGTTTTTGATGATTTTGATTCCTTTATTCAACTCTTATTCATCTTAAATATAATTTTTTTCAGATTGTCATTCTAATGATTTAATACTTGAAGTTTGAATGACAGTAATTCTGCAGTTATTTTGTGTGTTGACTCTGATGCACTTGGATTATTCCCTCACATGTTCTCTTTTAACAGGGTCATCTAGCTGATTTCTTTTGTCATTGTTTTAATCAAGTATATTTTGTGATCTGGATTCTAGAAGCATTTTTCAAGAGTGATTTTGCATTTATTTTTGGCAGGCACTTTCTGGTTCCCATATTTATTATAACTTTTTGGGTTGGGGTTCCCAAAATAGGCAGTAAGAGTTCAAAATACACACTTGAATGAGGCATAGATCTTAAATTATCTTTTCCTACCATAGACCAGACATAGACAGACAATCATCTTTGCTCTGTTTTCAAAACTATATTTAGTACTAAAAAATATTATGGAAGAGAAAGGAAATGAAGAAGAGAAAAGAAAGAAGGGAAGGGAAAAGTAAGTAATAATTTTATGGCAAGAGAATTAGAAAGTGAACAGGCAATTAAACTAGGAACAAAGATGTAAGGAGATGAAATGTTGCCAATTTCTGATAACACAAGATTAAAACACAAGGAACAATCTTTACAAAGTTCAAAGAGGCAATGTCAGATAAAGCACAAAAAGCAGAAATAATTTAAAAATTAATAGATCAGACTTCATTAAATGTAGAAAGTTCTCTTTGAAAGACAGCATTCCAAAAATGAAAACACAAGCCACTGACTAGAAGAATATATTTGCAGATGCACCTGGGTGACTCAGTTGTTCAAGCATCTACCTTCGGCTCAGGTCATGATCCCAGAACCCCGAGTCACGCTCCCTGCTTGGTGGGGAGTCAGCTTCTTTCTCTCCCTCTGCTCCTCCCACCTGCTTGTTCTCACTCTCTCTCAAATAAATAAATAAATAAATAAAATCTTAAAAAAAGAAAAGATTATATTTGCAGTGCACTTGTATCCAGAATCTATAAAGAACTCCTACATCTCAAGAACAAGAAGATAAAAATGTACACAGGATTTGGACAGATTTCACAAAAGAAGATAAACAATAAGCAGATGAAAAGATGCCTGATATCCTTAGTCATCAATAAAATGCTAATTAAAAGCAAAATGAGATAACCCTATATACTGATTAAATGGATACAATAAAAAGATGTAAAATACCGAGATTTGGTTAGGTTGTATAACAACTACAATTCCCAAATAATGCTGATAGAAATGTGAAGTTGTATTCTCACTTTGGAAAAGTGATCATAGTGTCTTATATAGTAAACATGTCTACCATAAGATCTGGCAGTTCTGTTCCTAGGTTTTTACTGGAAAAAAAAAAAAGAACATATCCACACAAAACCTGGTATTCAAATGTTGATGGCAGCTTTATTCAGAATAGCCAAACAATAGAAACAACCCAAAGTCCTGTCAACAGTAAATAGATAAAGAAATTGTGACAAAAGTATTCAGTGACATACTACTCAACAACGAAATGAATAAGCTATAGATATACACAATAACACGTATGAACATAAAGAGACATACTATTGAGCAAATGAAGCCAGAACAAAAGAACACATTCTATATTCTTTCCATTTATGTGAAAAGCAGATCAGTGGTTGTGTTTGGCCAGAAGTAGAGGGAGTAGATTCCCTATAAATCTGTACCAGGAACTTGTTGGAGTGATAGAAATGTTCTATGACTTGATTATGGGAGTAGTTGCATGGTGTGTACGTTTGCTCAAGTTCATTGGGTGGCATAAGCCATTTCGGACCCAGAGCAACCAGAATGAAAAAGGAAAGCTCCTTGATAATGATACTAGATACTAGATACTGGCTATCCCATCGTGTCTCTGGGGGCACTCAGAACCAGATTTCGTTTGATTTAGGAAAATAAAGCAACGTGATGTTTCATGTGTCTAAATATTGTGAAACAGGTATTTGCTGCCTGATACCATCTTTCTTGAACCGGGAAAGTGCTAATTCAAAAGCAGGATACATATGCCCACGTAATCCTATTACAGTCTCCAGACCATAAACTGTCCTGCAGCAGGGCAGTTAACCCCAATCTGGCAAAACGTACAGTGCTGTCTATGATTTTCCCACTGTCTCCTTCGAAATAGAAAGGGCTTTATGAATTTAAAATAGCATCATGATCATGGTATTACAATGCCACCCACCATCCCGTTGTATTCCAGTGAAGCAGCTTCTACCCTTTTCCTGTCAAAGACATCAGCTAGCCTCTGCTCTGGTGGACCTTTCCTTTCAGGGGCCTTGTTATTTTTCTTACCTTCATGGAAAACGTGCATCCTTCCATCGCAGCTTTTTACGCCACTTGGTAGATTTTGCCACGGGGACCACAACTGGCAGCTTGATGCCTGGCGTGGGAAATAACATGTCAGTACCCATCCTTGCTTGGCAATGAGAACTGGCATTTCTAGGAGCTCAAATTCCCCGGAGGCAGAGGCTTTTGCTGAGAGTGGATAAATATATAGAATGGAAAGAGCCCCAATCACTCCTATTCCTATCTATTTGATTGCATATTGTGCTGTTTTGATTTACGACCCACTCTCCAGTTCCTCGTTTGATCAGATCTTTTGTCTGTGGTTGTCACTTGCAAGAATTGAACTTTATTTTCTTCGCCACTCTTACGTACTTACAGTGGATGAGAAATGGCCTTCTCTGTGCTTTCATTTTCACAGACTATCCATAAAGGAGTGGGCAGGCAGGCCCCTCAAAATGCACATATGCAGAGCATGTAAAGGCAGGAGGTGAGGGGTGGGAAGTAATGAATAGGCCTTGAGCACTAAAATAAAAGGAAATAAGAAAAACCTGCTTCTCTGTAGTTAGAAGGGGCGGTCAGATAAAGGACTAAAAACAGAGACTCAGGCTACCTGGTCCCCCTGCTACTTTGTAAGTCAGTTAATAGTTCAGAAATGAGTATCTTTCACGTTTAAAGCAGTAATCGTACTTCCTACCGCACAGTTTTGTTTTGAAAATTAAATCAGGAGGTGCCCGGGTGACTCATTGGGTAAAGCATCTGCCTTTGGCACAGGTCTTGGTCCTGGGGTCCTGCCCCATGTTAGGCTCCCCGCTCAGCAGGAAGTCCCTTTCTCCCTCTGCCCCTTCCTCTGCTTGTGCTCTCTCTCTCTCTCTCAAATAAAAAAAATTTAAAAATCTACAAAAAAAAATTAGAAAGTGTGTCGTGCTTAACATTTTACAAGTTACCTGTCCCAGGTTTGCCCTGATAGTAAACAGACATTCAAACTGAGTCACTGAGGCTCTTAGAAAGAAGGGGAAAGTCTAGGGAGTTAATGAGGGAGAATAGTGCCCAGGGCTGGCCCCAGCAAGGACCCATTGTCAGTCCTAGAAGGTGAGGGGCCATTAGCCGAGCTGAGTATCATAGAGGCTTCCCTACCAGGACCTGGGGGAGAGTACAGAGATCAGTCAACCCATGGCAAGCTGATACACTAGCCAAACATATCCCACTCTTTTTCATTTTAACTTTTTTGAAAAGGGAAACTATTTTATTTATATTTCTGGTCAAAGAAATTTCTCCTAATTCATACCTAGGACACAGAAGTTATCACCTTCTTCATTGGACTATCATATCATTTACTTTTTATTTGATTACTAGCCCAGACTATATTTCCGCCTGCACAAGACTGTAGAGTTCTAGTCTTTTTTATTTTAAATGGCAGGGGCTGTGTCTTTCTTATCTGTATATTCCCTTCAGTGCCTAACAAAGTGGGTACTCAGTAATTTGAATTGGAGACATAAATTTGATTTGATCACTGGCCTTCAAGTTATTTCATCGAGTGTTACTGATGAAAAGATAAAAGCCACAGACAAAATAACCAGGGATAAAGTAGCAGTCACTCACAAGACTTAATGCAAAGCAAGCAATCAATCACCTATTTATTTAATACTTATTGAACACGATTTTCATGCCAGCTACTCTTTTTCTAGTTTCCTATAGGGCAAGAGAGGCATACTGGCAATCCATTCATTCATTTATTATTTTCACTAATATTTATTCATATGATCAAGATAGGAAGCAGAAGAAAGAGCAATGTCTGGCATGGGTCAAGTGTGTTATGGGTTTTATTTAATCTGTTGAGGAGGAGAGATAGGGAGAGAGTGTAGTGAAATCCCACAGCAGGTGCATCCAACCCAGGCTAGAAGGGCATGACAATTAAGGCCAAAAAATTAATGCTTCTTGTGGAGCACAGATCTCCCTCAACATCCACGATTAAAAACTGAGGAAGAAAACCAATAGCATTTATCAGACAAGCCAACCATCAGACAAGCCAACCATAACCCCCGTTAACTTAACACAGGAAAAAGGCAAAAAGAGGAAGCTTCTGGTGATAAGTCAGGCAGAAGCAGAGAGAGAAGTATGGCTGACAGAAAAACAAACAAACATAATAACAAGAAAAAAATCTTCAAGTTGTATAGTGAAATTTTCTGAATCAGAAGAAGAATACATTCAAAGCCCTCAAAATGAGAGTCTACAAGTGTGCAAGAGGCAGAAATTTTGAATTGCCCAGGAGATGAGCTAGGCAACTAATCCATTTCCAATGTCCGAGTCATTTTTAAGTACTAGAGGAGACCCTGGTCAGTAGTTGCTTTGATAAAAGTTGTTTCAAGAGAGAGTGTCCTTAAACAAGAATTATATGCAAAACGGGTTGTGACTGCAATTAAGTAATAATGCTTAAAAACAACTAAACTTGAGTCCGTGGGGTCCCCTCTCTGAGGAGAATAACTCCCTTATCTCTGAAGTGAAACACTTTGTTAATAAATATAGTGAGGATTGGGGTTTCCCATTTACTAGTCAGCACGATGAAGTTAATTTTTCATCATTGAAGATGAAGCCACTCAAGGGGAACTACAAACACTCTGGTTTCTGGCCTTCTGGAGAGAATCACATGAAAAGACTGGCTTTTTAGGAGAGGGCTGATGTCAGGAACCCCGGCTGCTGAGGAGGTGGCAAACAAACAAATTAGCTGGCGTAGAGCATGACCTCCGTGCCCTGAAATAGAGAGAGACTTCTAAGAACTACCAATTGAGTCTTTTTCTACGAGGAGTGTTTCTGGAAAGAGAAAAGGCTTCAGAGCCAGGCAGACATGGGTCCGAAAGCTGATTCTGACGCATTCAGTTGTTCTATATACCACAGGAAAGGACTAATCTATCTCCCAGGGCTGCTGGGGATATTAAACACAGTCAATTACTCATTTAGTCAGCTTCTACTTATTTAATACCTGCTATGCACCTGGAACAAAAGAAAATTTTTTAAAAAGATGCTTATGGAGATTTCAATTCAATCTGATACCACACAAGCAAACAAATAAATGTTGTTGTCACAGATGGTAGCTAGAGCCATGAACGAAGGGGTTTGCTGAGGAGTGACTGCTCACGTTGTGGGGGTACCACTGTGCATAGTGTAAGCTTAGCTGTGAAGAAGCACATCGTGGGAAAGAGTGAGGACAAGCATATTCTAAGCAGAAAAGTCAGTAAATGCAAACATTCCCTGAAGAAGGAAGAGCCTGCTACAGTGAAGGAACCCAAAGGAAACCAGTGTGGCTGGAAAATAAAGAGTGAAGCAGAGTGGTATAAGATGAAGTTATTGAGGCACACACTAATTGTCTCCTTTTCTTTCTTTGTTCACTGTTGACAATATCCTGAGTTTGTTCAGAGCAATAACAGATTACCTTGAATAAGGGTGACCGTATGACAGTGCTTTAGATGATGAGGTAAGACCTAATCCCTCTTGGAGGGTCTTTCTTTCTGAAATAAAAACATTAACAAGGTCTCAAATGATAGGACTCTTGTTCCTTTATGTCTCTCTCTCCCTGGAACAGTGATCCAGTGCCTGGAGATACAGCAACCATCTTGTGGTCATAAAGACAGAAATCACATGGTAAAAATAGTATAGAGAGAAGAAGGAGTCTGAGTTCTTGGATGACTCTCTTGATCAGTTGCTTGGACTTCCTACTTTTGGAAAATTGTTATAGGAGAGAAATTGGTCCCCTCCTTTATTAATCCATTTTATTGAGGTTTTTTTGTACTGAACGTATAATCAGGCTTCCTAATTGATATAGTTGTAAATATCAATAGAAGCCAGACCACATGGAGCCCTGTAGAACACAGTAGAGTCTGGAATTTAAAGATTATAAGCACAGAGGCAAAAAAAAAAAAAATTAAAATTAAAAATAAATAAATAAAAAGTATCCAAATCAGAAATGAAGACATAAAATTGCCTCTGTTTTCAAATGATACGTCTTATACATAGGAAACCCTAAAGACTCCACAAAACATAAAAACCTGTTTGAACCAATAAATGAATCCAATAAAGTTGACAAGATACAAAATCAACCTACAAAAATTACTGGCATTTCCATAAACTAAAAACAAACTGTCTAAAAAGAAAATTAAGAAAATAATCTCATTAATTTGGCCAAGAAGGTAAAATATTTTTATATTAAAAACTGTAATATGTTAATGAAAGAAATTACAGACACAGTAAATGGAAAGACATCTCATGTTGATGGATTGGAAGAATTAATGTTATTAATATGTCCATACTACCCAAAGCAATCTATAGATTCAGTTCTGTTCACATCAACGTTTCATTTCTTTAAAGAAATAGAAAAAAGTTCTAAAATTTATATGGAATGATAAAAGACATAAGACTAAAGAATAACCAAAGTGATCTTGAAGAGAAGAACAAAGCTGGAGGCTTTACTTCCTGATATATTACAAAGTTACAGTTATCAAAACAGTTTGGTTCTGGCATAAAACCAAATATATAGACCAATGGAACAAAATAGAAAGTCCAGAATTAAATTTACACTGATCTTCCACAAGAGCACCAAGAACACCCATGGGGGAAAGATAGTCTTTTCAACGAATAGTGCTGGGAAAACTGGAGGCTCACGTTCCAAAGAATGTGGACCCCTGTCTTACACTATGTACCAAAAAAATCAACTCAGAATGGATTCAGTACTTAGGGAAGTCAGTGGATTCAATACAGAGGGAAAAGTCTTCTTACCATCGATGTTGGCAATGATTTCATGGAGATGACACCAAAAGCACAGGCAAAAAAAAGCAAAAATCAGTAAGAGGGATTGCATCGAACTAAAAAGCTCCTACACAGCAAAGAACACGAACAAACTGAAAAGGCAACCTATGGAATGGGAAAAAAGATCTGTAAGCCATGTATTTGATAAGGAGTTTATTTCCAAAATGTGTGTGGAATGCCTACCATTCAATAACAAAAAGCAAATGACTGGATTAAAAAATGGGCAAAGGTCTTGAAAGGACATTCCTTTAAAGAAGACATAGAAATGGCCAATAGATATATGTAAAGGTGCTCAATATTACTAATCATCAGAAATGCAAATCAGGGGTGCCTGGGTGGCTCAGTCGTTAAGCATCTGCCTTCCGTTCAGGTCATGATCCCAGGGTCCTGGGATCGAGCGCCACATCAGGCTCCATGCTCAGTGGAAAGCCTGCTTCTTCCTCTCCCACTTCCCTTGCTTGTGTTCCCTTTCTCTGTGTGTGTGTCTCTGTCAAATAAATAAATAAAATGTTTAAAGAAAAAAAGAAATGGAGACCTAATGCTGTTAGGATAGCTATTATCAAAATAACAAAAGATCACCAGTGTTGGCAAGGCTATGGAAAAAAGGGAACCTTTGTACATGGTTGGTAAAAATGTAAATTGATACTTTTACTTTGGAAAAACACTATAAAGTTCCTCACAAAGTTAAAAATAAAACTCTCATAGGGTCCAGCAATCCCACTTCTGGATATATATCCCAAAGAATTGAAACCAGGGTCTCAAAGAGATACCTGCACTACCATGCTTGCTGTAGCATTTATTTACAATAGCTAAGATATGGAAATAATCTAAATGTCCATTGGTAGACAAGTAGATAAAGAAACTGTGGTGTATAAAATATTATTTAGCCTTAAAAAGAAAGGGAAATCCTACCATTTACAGCAACGTGAATGGAGGTGGAAGATACTATGCTAAATGAAATTAGCCAGACACAGAAAGACAAAAATTCTGCATGATCCCATGTATCTGAGCTATAGAAAATAGTCAAATTCATAGAAACAGAAAGAATAGAATGGTGGTTTCTAGGGGATGAGGCAAGGGGAAATGAGGTGTTGCTGTTTAATGGGTATTAAGCCACAGTCACACAGAATGCATAAATTGTGTGACATACTGCCTATAGTTAACAATATGGTGTTGTGCCCTTAAAACCTTCTTAAGAGTGTAGATCTCATCTTAAATGTGCTTGTCCCTGATCCCTGGTTAAAAAAAGATAAAGCAGGGCACCTGAGCAGGGCTCAGTCAAGGTTAAGCGTCTGCCTTCAGCTTAGGTAATGAACCCAGGATCCTGGGATCAAGCCCTGCTCATGCTTGCTCTCTCTCTCTCTCAAATAAATAAGTCTTAAAAGAAAAAAAAAAAGCAAGGGAACACTAGAAATCATTTCAAGATGATGAATATCTTTATTACCTTGATTGTGGTGATGTTTTCATAGGTGTATGCCTATGTCCAAATATAAATCAAAATGAATACATTATATATGTGCAATTTTTGTATATTAAGTAAAATCAATGAGACTGAAAAAAGAAAGTAAGAACAATTTTTAATTAAAAATAAAGCAACCAGTTGCACTCAATGGCACATTATAGATTTTTAATAGAAGATAAGTACTACTATTATGTAGTTAATATAGATAACATTTTATGTTGGCTTAGAAAAAAAAATCTTAGATCAGATTTTTATACGACTACAAATATTTTTTTTTTCTCTAAACTCGTCTCCATTCTCCTTTCCAAAGCAAAATCTCGGAAAATTACCCATAATGTACTTTGGGTCAACACTAGTGTATCATGCTACATTAGTTGCCAACGATTAAACTGACACCATCTGGTCTGAAACGAGTTATCGTTGCCTGATGTCAAAAGAGCAAAGACAGCAGAAGTCATATTTAGTGTGCTGGAAACTTCTGAGTGTTAATCCACAGAAGGCTGCTGAGGTTGAGAAAGCGGAATCCTAATATAGTCACAAACAGCTCACAGTCCTAGGATTGTCCGGGAAGCCTAAGCAATGAAAGGGAACACAGCTCGTCGTCTCAGGAGAGATCCCTTCTCCCTAGGTGAGAAGAGGGAAGGTGTATCCCTCCTTTGACCCTTTGCACAGATAGCCCTCAACTGGGCTTTGTGCCACATGGAGCTAAATGGAGGGTTTCATCTCCACAGTTAAGATGTGAGCCCTCAAGAATTTCCATGGGTCAGGCCATAACACCTTTGAGCCCACTGGCTTTAGTGCAGTCTGGAGCAGCCTCCGTTTCCCTGTTTGGGATTGTTGAGAGAGTTTCAAACATGATTTTGTTGAATTTAAAAAAAAAATTTTTTTATCAACATATAATATATTATTAGCCCCAGGGGTACAGGTGTGTGAAAATGCCAGGTCTACACACTTCACAGCACTCACCATAGCATATGCGCTCCCCATTGTCCATAACCCCACCACCCTCTCCCTACCCACCTCCTACCTCCCACCCCCCCTGCAACCCTCAGTTTGTTTTGTGAGATTAAAAGTTTCTCTTTTTTTAAAAAAATATTTTATTTATTTATTTACTTATTTATTTGACAGAGAGAGAGAGAGATCACAAACAAGCAGAGAAGCAGGCAGAGAGAGAGGGGGAAACAGGCTCCCTGCTCAGTAGAGAGCCCGATGCGGGCCTTGATCCCAGGACTCTGGGATCATGACCCAAAGACGAAGGCAGAGGCCCAACCCACTGAGCCACCAAGGCACTCTGAGATTAAGAGTCTCTTATGGTTTGTCTCCCTCCCGATTATTTTGTGAATTTTTAATAAATAACCACTTCTGGTGTTTATTAAGTGCAAACTGTCCTTTTGCATCAGAAATCTTTGACTTCCAAGAACTTCACTTTTGAGTCACCAGAATCGTGTCTTACTCTGAGCAATTGGTCCAACACAGAATCCCCATGGGATTCTGACGGCCTGTGTCCCCTCATTCTCACTTCAGAGAGTGTCTGAGTTTTGTACATGAGCAGAGTATACACCAAATCATGGACGAATTTTAGATGGAGGTGGAGTAGAGATCGCTTCTCCCAGTAGCCCATTTTATTTACTTATTTATCATTTTCAAAACATATTTTTTTTAATTTAAATTTTAGGTAGTTAACATACAATGCAGTATTGGTTTCTGGAGTAGAATTAAGTGATCATTACTTACAGACAATACCCAGTGTTCATCATAACGTGAGCGCTTCTTAATACCCATCATCCAGCTAGCCCATCCCCCACCCACCTCCCTCCATCAACCCCCAATTTGTTCTCTATTGTTAAGAGTCTCTTATGGCTTGTTTCCTTCTCTCCTTTTTTCTTTCCCCCGCTTCCCATATGTCCATCTGTTTGCTTTCTTAAATTCCACATATGAGTAAGATCCTACGGTATTTGTCTTTCTCTGACTGACTTACATATTATGCTAAGTGCCATTCGAGTAGAGTAGCCCATCTTTAAAGGTCTTAGACTGAGCAGTTAATTTTAGCTATTGGTAATTATATTCCTTTCTTGCCTCACATTTAGCACAGTAGGAAATAACTGAGTTTTGATGATCAGCTACTCTCTTGACAGTTATTTTATTTCTGTCTTATCTATATGTCCTTCTCTGAATTTCTATACACTTGGCTATATCAATTAAGATTGTCACAATAATGCTATGTAAGAATCATTGCAAAACTTACTACCTCCCATCCAAGTTATGGAAAGAACCTAGATGTCCATCAACAGATGAATGGATAAAGAAGATGTGGTATATATATATGATGGAATACTATGCAGCCATCAAAAGAAATGAAATCTTACCATTTGCGACGACATGGATGGAACTAGAGCGTATTATGCTTAGCGAAATAAGTCAACTGGAGAAAGACAACTACCACATGATCTCCCTGATATGAGGAAGTGGAGATGCAACGGGGGTGGGAGTTAAGGTGGTAGGAAAAGTAAAAATGAAAGAAGATGGGATCGGGAGGGAGAAAAACCAAAAGAGACTCTTACTGTCATAAAACAAACTGAGGGGGGTGGGGGGAAGAGGGGTTGGGTGAGGGTGGTGGGGTTACATCATATGTTTAAATAAAGCTTAAATAAAGTAAAAAAAAAAAAAACTTACTACCTCAAAACAACAAGCCTTATTATTTCTCACAAGTCTGTTAGTTACCTGGGAAATTTTCCTGTCTGAGTTTGGATGACTTTGGTTGGCCTTACAGCTGAATCTGCAGTTAGCTGGTGGGTTGGCTGGGGACCACTGGTCTAAAATCATCTTTTTCATATGACTAGCGAGTGCTCCATCTGAGATGACTAAGTTGACTGCTATGCTCCATGTGTCTCATTCTCTAGAAGACTAGCCTACAAAACAGAGGAAGAGAGAAGTCTATAAGACCTTTTAAGGCCTAAACTTGGAACTAGCCTTCTTTCATTTCTGCTACATTCTGTTGACTAAGGCAAGCCACAGATTAGTTCAATTTCAAGAGTTGGAGGGAAAGACTCTACCTCGTCCTAGATGATATGTAACAAATTCATCATAAAGGGTGTGGTTGCCATAAACCATATAAAAGTTATTCTTTTAGGTACTAGAAACTTCTACATTTATCTTTTATTTAGAAGTTGAAAATATTTTGAAAATATTTTTCAATATTGAACTTTTAGCTTGTTTGACTTTCAAGGTGACTCTCAAGAAAGGGACTTACAAATTCCCAAGGCTCACTGTTAGACCCCAGAGTGGGGCATCCTGATACTGCTCAATAAGATTCAGATTATACACAATGGATCAGACTGCCAGGGCCTTAAAAGGGTTAACTTCTAACAGCTTCTAGCCTTCAACTCCTCCATTTGAGCAGGAGGGCTCATAGTGATTTAAAGAAACAGTACAACCTAACTTGACCTTTTCTTTTGTTCTTGGTCTTCTTTTTCAATCTTTGTACATATAAAATATAAATATGAATATACAAATATATAAAAACATAAACCTAAGTATGTATTTAAATATACTTAATTATATATATTTAGATGTATTTATATATAAAAAATTTATATATGAGAATACATTACATTATAAATAGTTAAAATGAATATATATATAAATTTGAATGTTTAGGTACAGTATAAAGGGGTGTTGTAGAACACTGCCTCCCATCTCTGATTTGGTTAAGAAGAACTGTAGAGGGTGGCCTGGGTAATTTAGTCATTAAGTGTCTGCCTTCGGCTCTAGTCATGATCTCTGAGATTGTCCTGAGATTAAGCCTCACTTCAGGCTCTCTGCTCAGTTGAGAGCCTGCTTCTCCCTCTCCCTCTGCTCTTCCACCTGCTTGTGCTCGCACTCTCTCTCTCTCTTGCTCGCTGTCTCTCTCTGTCAAATAGAGAAAAAAGTAAAATCGGGAAAATTGGAGGGGGAGATGAACCATGAGAGACCGTGGACTCTGAGAAACAAACTGAGGGTTTTTGAGGGGATGGGGGTGGGGGGTTGGGTGAGCCTGGTGGTGGGTATTGTGGAGGGCACGTATTACATGGAGCATTGGGTGTGGTGCATAAACAATGAATTCTGGAACACTGAAAAGAAATTTAACTTTTTAAAAAAATAATAAATAACAAATAAATAAAATCTTTTTAAAAATCTATAGAAATATTGTTTGTGACTTATGAAATTTATAAGGCAAATTTACAAAAACTATATAAATGTATTTATATTAGATATTCTATATGTATGTGTATATACACACACAACACAAATACATATATATATGCTTTGTATATATATGTTATATTTGAATATATGTATGTGTATATACATCCATGCAAATATATATTTACATGTATCATAAACACACCTCTGTAAGCGACCTATGGTGGCAGATACTGCTAAATATAAGTTTTTGCCTGAGATTTTGCTAAGATAAAAGATTATCTGGAGGTGCCTAGGTGGCTCAGTCGGTTAGGTGTCTGCCTTTGGCTCAGGTCATGATCCTACAGTCCTAGGATCGGGGAGCTTGCTTCCCTCTCTCTCCTCCCCACTCTTGCTATCTCTGTCTCTGTCTCTGTCTTTCAAATAAATACATAAAATCTTTAAAAAGGGAGATTATCTGTAAGATAAGTAAAAGTCAGCATGGCAGTGGGTCCCAAGTCATGAGGAGAGCAGGGAGGCCCCACAAGCAAATAAGACAATGAATCTAGTACCTGGAATAGGTATTCAAGATTTGGATCAATCACTTTATCATCATACCCAGGCCCAATTGAGTAGACTAAAATTCCAAAACAACAGTGAAAAATAAAATAAAATTCCAAAAAGCCATCCAAGATGAAAAATATGCATATATCCCTCTACCTGGAAATTCTACAAGAAAGACCCTTTTTGCCTATGAGCCTGAAGCTGCTTGGATCCATCCTGTGATCAGGAGGAAGGGCCTCCTCTTGAAACTACAGAGATCACAATCATCTCTAAAAAAGTTCATCAGACCTCTTTGTTCTCCCCCATCCCCAGTGGCCCTGGGTCACAATAGCCTGGTGCAAAGAAATAGTAATTTTGAAAATCAAGACTCCAAACAGGAGCCTCTATGTTTCTTCATAAAGATCTACATGTGTGTTTCTATGCTTTATGAAGTGAATTATTGAGAACATGCAGGATAATATAAGAAACTCACAAAAATTTTGCTTCCTGCTGACTTGCTAGTTGGTGAAGCTGAGCCTTTTGGAAATTTAAAAAGCAAACTAATTTGCCAAATAGATAGCAAGGGCTTCTATGTGATTCTCAAGTATAATTTTCAATTTACAAGTCTTTCATCGGTCCTCATTTTTCATCTACCCTTCTTCCCTTCAATGTTATTTGAACCACAGTGGTCTCATCAGCATGAAGATGCGAAAGAATTGCAGGAAGTCTTCCCTAAGGGAACAGAACCATTTTTCAGATATTTTAATGTACTTTTCATTGTAGGACAGCAGTCTCTGGCAGCTGCCCTATGTCATGTAGATTGGGGAAATTCAATCAGCTCAGGGTTAACTGGAAATGGTAATAGTAGTCCCAGTAGTAGTAATATACTAATAGTAACACCAGCCACCAAGTTGATCACTTTACATACATTGTCTCACTAAATCCCGTGACAGTCTGCAAGATAGTCCTTTTACTTATTTTTTTTAATTTTTTATTGACATATAATGTATTATTTGCCCCAGGGGTACAGGTCTGTGAATCATTAGTCTTCCACAGTTCAGAGCACTCACCACTCCACATACCCTCGCCAATGTCCATCACCTTTTAAAAGCTGAAGAAACTGAGTCCAGTCTTCAAAACCCCACCAAACATGTGACAGAGGCAGGACTGAACCCAGGACCATCTGACTCCCCAAGTTCCTGCTCTAAACTACTTCTCTGTGCTGTTCCTAGAGAATAGCCTGAAATCTTGCTGACTTGTATTGCACAAGCGCTAGGCTGAAGCCCCTGGGCCAAGATGATTGGTGGCTTTTGCTACAGACACTCAAGCCTGGCTCGTAAGGAGCCCACAGGATACAGGGAAACACTGATAAAGCAGATCCACCCAGCCAACTTGCAGCAACAAAATGCAGCCTAGACCCTTTCTTGGCAGAAAGAACACGGGAGTATGTGGTAACTGGAGATAGGCTGACCCTGAGCGGAAAGCATTTTAACAGCTCCCAGGGCAAAGCAGCAGAACAGAGTGACAAATGACACCTAGCAATGGGCATTGAGGCTTATCAGGAATGTGGTCCAGAGAGGTCAGGTGCTGCCCTCCTAGCCCCGGGCATTATCAGCACTTAGATAATTATGAGTCACAACACCCCTTAAGTGTCAACATACATTTGTAATAGTGAATCCTTGTTGCTGTACAGAATATCCAATCCTTTTTATTATTTTCAGTTAAGTGATTTCTGCTTGCTTTATTTATGTTCAATTTAATATGTTTCAGCCACTGGCTTTTGTCTTTGAAGACTGTAGAATTTCGTGGGGCAATAGGCACACGAACAGCTACTAGACTCGGTTTAAAAAACAGCCTAGAAATATCAGAATTGAGCATTTTTTAAAAAACCGCATTACTGAGTTATGATTTTGACGCAAATAGCTTTATATATTTAATGGGTATGACTCTATGAGTTTGGAGATAAGTAAACACCCGGGAAACCATGGCAGCAGTCCCTGCCATAAACTTATCTGTGACCTCAAAAAGCTTCTACAAAAACTTGTGCAATCAGGCCCATATTGATAAACTGCAAACCGAGTTTATTATTGTATAACATGAGGTACCAGCCCTTAATTGTGGTAGGCCTGCGTTTATTCTTTTATCCAATATTCTTCCACCTCTATTAAACGTCAGTGATTGCCTTCATCACCAACAAAAACTTACAGTCAATATGGGGTGGGGGAAGAGACATTTTAGGAATGCAGAAATCTATGTTTAATTATAAATGTGATCAGTGCTACAAAGGAGGAGTTCAGGATGCTATGGGAATGCAATATAGGGGATCTAAGCCAGGCCTAATTGTGTTCCATTTAAATCAAGACTGAGTGAGAATTTAGCCCTTATTCTGTAAGGAAGAAGGCGGGAATTTTCCAAGCAGAGGATTAGAATATGCCACGTCCCTGAAGGACAAAGTTGGGACGTCTGATGAATGGGAATGCAGCTGGAGTAAGAACAGAAGGAAGGAAGGAAGAGTGGTGGTGCATGAGACTGTAGAGATGGGCAGGGAAGGCCAAGTTTGCATTTCAGATTTAATTCTAAGAACACTGAATTCGCATGAAGGATTTTAAGCTGGGGTGTGACATAATAGTAACAAGCCAGGAATTCGTCTAAGTACTCTGTATGTGTTAACTCTACAACCCTACCAGGTAAGTAATCTTCTATCTTCCCCCCTTTTATAGATGGAGAAGTTCAGCCTTATAAAATTTCAGTAACTGACATTAGACCAGCAAAAAGCTGAACTGAGATTCACCCCTGGGGCAGTCTGGCTCCAGCTCCCCAAACCGTTACCTAACGCTGCCTCTAATGATAGCTTTGCGTTTCAGAGGAGAGTAGATTGATAAGCACGTTCCATACATCAGTTACATCAGCTGGATACACGAGTGAATGAAAGTAGACTGAGATTTCAAGAAGAAATCACTAGTCATCTATCTGCTTCGGGTTTTCACTGCTGGAAGAGGCCTTTTGACAAATGTGAACATCACTGGCAGAAGTACTTTCTGCACCTATAAGACATTTTGCACTTATGAGGCTCTGCAAAAATGGGAAACAATCCATATTTCAGCAACTTCCATTAAACTGTCATATACCTTCCCTGCGTTTCTAGCCTTATAACAAGGCTTGGACTAATATCTTCTTTACTTAGTGGAAGTTTGCCCCACCCCCCACCTGTCCAGGCATCCTGTAATCTGCTCCTGATGGCATGGTCTGGTTACCTTAATGTGAGATGCACAAGGTGAGACCCAGATCTTGGGCTCTTGGGTGGTTATGAATCAGTTAACAGCTACAAGCAACCTTTACTGATGGCTACAAAGTATGGAAAGTTTGGACTTCCTCTTGCCACCAAATGACTTGTACAAGAGAGCCATGATTACCGTCATATGGAAAGGTGTCTTTTTTGAAGTTCTAAAGAAAAATCTGCCTCACTCAAATCCACACTATGAGAAACAAGGGGAATACTGTGGACAAAGCTAATCATTTGATTTTGTTTTGCGTATTTTTGCATATGGAAAATTCAGAGACTATAGATGTACAATTCTGCATTAAGTATATATGAATTAAGCATTTTAAGCCATTGAAGGTGATGGTTTTTCAAAGTTTATTTTTTAAAATAAGTAATAGGGGGCTCCTGGGTGGCTCCATCGGTTGAGCTCCCAACCCTTGATTTTGGCTCGGGTCATGATTTCAAGCTGGAGAGATGGAGCCCTGCATTGGGGCTCTGTGCTCAGTGGGGAGTCTGCTTGTCCCTCTCCCTCCCATTTTTCCCCTCCCCCACTGCCCCTCCCCCCTCACGCACCCTCAAGCGCTCTCTCTCTCTCTCAAATAAATAAATAAATAAATAAATAAAATCTTTAAAATAAGTAATATATTTACAACACAAATACAATTTTCTACCCAATCTACTAAAAAACTATATACATATTTGTATACATATAAAATTCTAGTTCCCCATTCTTTAAGTAGAATAAATTGAGGGCTTTTTAAGACCAACGAATGTCTTCTTTGGGGCCTGCTTGACGTTCTCTCTCTCCCTCTCCCTCGGCCCCTTCCCACTGCTTGCTTGTGCGTTCACTCGCGCGCTCTCTCTCTCTCTCTCTCAGAAAAAAAAAAAAAGGAGTCCTTTACTTTGAGTCCTCTTCTCCAGCCCCTACCTCACACCCCCTTACCTTCTGTGACTACCAAGAAGTTTTGCCCCTTTGGTGCCAAATGGGGAAATTGAAGCCTCCCTCCCTCTTGTCCCTCAAATTACATCTTCACGTTATGCGTGTAGCCATGATGAGAAATAAGGAGTACAGCCTAAAGTTCTAGAGCACGTGTTTGGGAATGACTGAGTCTGTGTTCTACAGTTTACTTGCTTGGGCCGGTCACTTCACCTCCCTGAGCCGTTTCCCATCTGCAACGTGGACAACAGTGTATGTACGTCATGAAGGTTGTTGAGGGTTAAATAGGAAAATGTGTTTAATTCCTCATCCTGGCACCTGGCACCTGGCTAGCTGCTCTCACCATTATTAGTGATATTATATCAACAATATATTGCTATCGTGAGTATCATTTATAATGAGGAAAAGGCTGGACCCTATTCTGTCCCTCTAGCAGGCAGCTCAAGACAGTACCTGACCCGTCCAAGACTTCGGAAGGGACATGCCAACCTGGAGCTACAACTGCTCTCTTGATGATTTAATATTCACTGAGCACTGAGAAGGTATTGGGGGTGGCCTCCCCGGCTCTGAGGAGAGCTGGGAGCCGAGAGCTGGCTGAGTGTGTGGCTGGGAACAGCGTGGCCAAAGGACCATCTGGCCCAGTGCAGTCAGGGCTCCCAGGAAGCCTGTGGGGCCTCTGACTAAACCAAATTATTTGGCTCCTAATCAATTTAACATTAAAATTCTCCAAGCCCTCCTGTCTAAGATGCTAATTTCTTGTAAAGAGGCCTGTGATGTACAGGAGCCCACATCAATCAGGCCGCCGCTTTTTCTTCTGCCCCGTCTCACTCCTGTCAGCTGGATTGATCCACTGGAAAACAGAGACTTTTCCCTTATAATAAATCAAAACCCTAATTTGAATAAACAGCACTGCCAAACCCTCACTCGAAGAGGTCTGAACACATTTGGGAGTGTATGGCTTTGCCACTCCAGTAACACTTCCCCTGGAAGAGATGCCACGTTCCCTTTCTTGTTAGGAAAGAGGGGCTGGCTTTCTCGGGCCAAGCGTGCCTTCTAGAACTGCCCAGTCCTTGACCTCCCACCCCTCCAAAAATTGTTTGAAGGCCAAGGCTGTCCTGAATTCCAGCATAACCTCAGGACAGAAGCTGTCTCCTCCAACATATTAATTAGTAACAGGATTCTATTCTAAGTCACAAAACGTATCCTGTAATTGCTTTCCTTATTACCTGCTTCAGCCAGGTAAATGGCTTCCAGGAAGTCTGTGTCCACATTCCCACAACACGTTAAGCAAGACCTCCTATTAAGATCCCGTGTTCTAAATTTGACTTACAGTGCCGGAGAAAACTTGGGCTCAGACCCCCTGTCTCATGTCCCGTTGAATTACTTTGGGTTCCTCAGCTATACTGTCAGGTATACAAAAGCTGCTCAGAGTTTGCTGAACAGAGTGCGGTAGTTACCACCTGAAAAGTTATTCCTCGGCTTAAATGGATTTGGATTTGCAACCTCATAGTCAATGGTCTTACAGGAAGATCTCAATAAGCAATTCTCCGCAGTTCAGAGAAGCAAATAGTCATTGTGCACATGACTGTGTGTGTTTTAGATATGTTGAAGGTTGGGGAGCAGAGAAGGGGCAGCTATACTCCTATGAAAAGAGGCAAATCTGTATAATACAGCTTCTACAAGAGGGTGCCATGTAGTAATCACTGCAGTTGGGAGTAGCAGTAAGAATAATGAATAATAATAATAGTCCCTGATTATATAATAGTTTAAAGTCTACCAAGTGATTTTGCCTGTGATTTCCCATTTGATCTCCATAACAAGAGCAAGGGTTTAAAAAAGGTCAAGAAGATTCTTGGGGAGCCTGGGTGGCTCAGTGGGTTAAACCTCTGCCTTTGGCTCAGGTCATGATCCCAGGGTCCTGGGACCGAGCCTCACTTTGGGCTCTCTGCTCAGCGGGGAGCCTGCTTCTCCCTCTCTGTCTGCCTGCCTCTCTGCCTACTTGTGATCTCTTTCTTTCCCCCTCTCTCTCTGTCAAATAAATAAATAAATAAAATCTTTAAAAAGAAAAAAAAAGGAAGATTCTTATCCCCATTTTACTTGTAGTGAGACAGCTCCACAGTTGGTTGTGAGTGATTAACAATGACCAAGTTGGCTTTGTTGACACCTGTCTTGTTACACTTGCTACTCTCTATTCCCATCTGCTCCCTGCATTCCACTTCCTTAAAGGCTCAGGCAGGGATCCATGAGCCACTCCTATATTGTAAAAGTTAATATACTGCAGGGTGTCTGGGTGGCTCAATCGTTTGAGCATCTGGCTCTTGGTTTTGTGTGTGTGTGAGTTTAATTTAATTTTTTTTCAGTGTTCCAAAATTTATTGTTTATGCACCACATCCAGTGCTCCATGCAATACGTGCCCTCCATGATACCCACCACCAGGAGCACCCAACACCCCACCCCCTCCCTACCCCCCAGGAGCACCCCTACCCTACCCCCAAAACTCTCGGTTTGTTTCAGAGTCCACAGTCTCTCATGGTTTTTCACCCCCTCTGATTTCCCCCAACTCACTTCTCTCCAACTCCTAATGTCCGTGTTATTCCTTATGCTCTACAAGTTAGTGAAACCATATGATAATTGACTCTCTGCTTAACTTATTTCATTCAGCATAATCTCCTCCAGTCCCATCCATGTTGACACAAAAGTTGGATATTCATCCTTTCTGATGGAGGCATAATACTCCATTGTATATATGGACCATATCTTCTTTATCCATTCATCCATTGAAGGGCATCTTGGGTCTTTCCACAGTTTGGCAACTGTGGCCATTACTGCTATGAACACTGGGGTACAGATGGCCCTTCTTCTCACTACATCTGTATCTTTGGGGTAAATACCCAGTAGTGCAATTGCAGGGTCATAGGGTAGCTCTATTTTTAATTTCTTAAGGAATCTCCACACTGTTTTCCAAAGTGGTTGCACCAACTTGCATTCCCACCAACAGTGTGAAAGGGTTCCCCTTTCTCCACATCCTCTCCAACATGCGTTGTTTACTGTCTTGTTAATTTTGGCCATTCCAACTGGTATAAGGTGGTAACTCAATGTGGTTTTGATTTGAATCTCCCTGATGGCTAGTGATGATGAACATTTTCCTATGTGTCTGTTAGCCATTTGTATGTGTTCATTGGAGAAGTGTCTGTTCATGTCTTCTGCCCATTTTTTGACGTGATTATCTGTTTTGTGTGTGTTGAGTTTGAGCTCTTGGTTTTGGCCTAGATTGTGATCTCGTGGGTCAGGGGATATAGTCAAGCCCCGAGTTGGTCTCTGAGCTCAGTGGGGAGTCTGCTTGAGGAATTTCTCCTTCTGTTTGCCCCACCCCCACCTTTTTTTTTTTTAATTTTGTTTATTTATTTGACAGACACAGTGAGAGAGGGAACACAAGCAGGGGGAGTTGGAGAGGGAAAAGCAGGCTTCCTGCTGTGGAGGGAGCCCAATGCGGTGCTCCATCCCAGGACCCTGGGATCATGACCTAAGCCAAAGGCAGATGCTTAACTACTGAGCCACCCAAGTGTTCCTGAATAAATAAATCTTTTAAAAAATTAATATATTCCATAATTATTTGTTCAATAAGCAATCCTGTGATTACTTAGATGCTAGGCATAAGGGTGGGTTCTAGGGGAGGTAAAAAGCTAAATGAGATAAAGATCACTGCTTTTGAGATACTCAGAACCTAATGGGGAAAGTCAAATTTGTAAATAAGTGGTTTTTCTTGTGGAATATGATAAATGTTCACAAAATGCTGAGTACCAAAGCAAGTTGGAGGAACTAACTCTTCAGAGGGTGGAAGTCAGAGAAGCTTCAGAGAGAGGTGATCTTTGGTAAGGCCTTAGATGAGTTTGTTATTTTAGTTAAAAAGTTAGTTTTGGGGGGGCATAACAGAGGAATTATAATTCAGGAAATGCAGTCTATGGAGAATCATAAAAAAGTCCGAAGAGACAATGGGAAGGTCAGTTTTTACTAGGTTTTAGTAGAAAATTGGAGAGGATTATTCCAAACAAAAGTTTATTGGAGAATAGGAGTTTGAGGTTGTGTGGCTTCTGGTTGGCTGCTGGTGGCAGGTCCTGCGTTGTTGCTGGCACAGGGAGGGATGGCAGTAAAGGAACTCCTATGTGAAAAGAGCCCTCCCTTGGAATATTTGTCTTCCTCCTTCATATTGGCTTTGAGGAAGGTGAGGTCTCCCACTCAGGGCTTTCTGACTCTATTTTAAATTCTTAATTTATTTTTGTACCATTTATCAATATCTGAAAATTTCTCATTTAAGTCTTTATTTATTGGTCTGTTGCCTATATTCCCCATTAGAGAGTGAGTGTCATAGTCAATCTTGGATGTCTGTGCCTACCACAGAGCCTAGCACATACCAGGCAGCCACTAAACGCTCATTAAATAAACAAGTGGATGAAAAAGCTAAGACAGTTTTAGGGAGACTTAAATTCTGCCCTACATTATCATTAGTATTTCTGCCCATTTCTATTTGATATCATGAAACATGGAAGGAAATGCCATTCTTCTTATGCTTACATCATGTTATTTCAATGTCCCCCACCCAGGGTGCGTGTAGCTTGTGAATCAGTTTTTCTTTATTATCTACAACCTCTTTAGCTTCCAAGTGTTTGAATTCCTTTCAAACTTTTTCTTGTGGTGGAGTTCCAATTTCAAAGCATTGTGGTCTGAGAATATGCAGGGAATAATCTCAATCTTTTGGTATCGGTTGAGCCCTGATTGTGGTCCAGTATGTGGCCTATCCTGGAGAAAGTTCCATGTGCATTCAAGAAGAATGAGTATTCTGTTGTTTTAGGGTGGAATGTTCTGTATATATCTATGAGGTCCATCTGGTCCAATGTGTCATTCAACGCTCTTGTTTCTTTATTGATTTTCTGCTTGGATGATCTGTCTATTACTGAGAGTGGCATGTTAAGATCCCCTACTATTAATGTATTCATATCAACTTGACTCTTTATCTTGATTAACAGTTGTCCTATATAGTTGGCTGCTCCTGTATTAGGGGCATAAATATTTACAATTTTTAGATCTTCTTGGTGGATAGACCCTTTAAGAATGATGTAGTGTCCTTCTTTATCTCTGACTGCAGTCTTTAGTTTAAAATCTAATTCATCTGATATGAGAATCACTACCCCAGCTTTCTTTTGAGGCCCATTGGCATGAAAGATGGTTCTCCATCCCTTCACTTTCAGTCTGGATGTATCCTTAGGTTCCAAATAGGTTTCTTATAGACAACAAATGGACGGGTCCTGTCATTTTATCCAGTCTGCAACCCTGTGCCATTTTATGGGAGCGTTTAGGCTGTTCATTGTGCATTAGGCTGTTGAGAGTGATTATTGAAAGATACATTTTTATTGACATCTTGTTGCCTGTGAAGTCCTTGTTTCTCTAAATTATCTCTGTAAATTTCTGTTCTATGACACTCTTGGGTTCTTTCTTCTTACCCATCTTTTTTTACCACATACTCTATCCTCTACCCTATTATCTCTCCAGTCTCAGAGTCTAGTCTATTTTGGTACTTGAAAGGAGAGGAATTTATACTTATCTTGTATACACTTATTTATGTTGGGCATTTTATATGTATTTTATATGCATTATCTCAATGCAATTTGCTGTAAATACCTTCCAAATATTGTCAGGTCCTATAAATTTGCATTATAACCTCTTCTTTTTTTTGAAAACTCCTTTTTCCCTTCTACTTTTTCCATTTCCTATTTATTTCCACCAACTCCTTAAAATACTTGTATACTCAACAGAATGAATGTAGTTTTTAAAGGTCCCCTGGTATGGGCCAGAGTCTTTTCCTGGCATATTTTAATCATTGAATACTTCAAGTGAGTTCATTAATCTTTCATTAAAATAAAGAACCTACTTCTTCTATGATACTGCATTGGTGTGGTTACTAACAAGTTCATTGTTTTAAAAGCAGAGATCTAGTTCCCAGAAAGAGGAAACTTTTTATGTTCTCAGTCCATGCTATGCGCAGGCCACAGTGAGGATATCACATTAGTTACCTAACAATCACAACAACCTTGTGATCTAAGTGGCCGTATTCAGTATTATGAGAAACTTAACTCTATTTCATGATGTAGTCAAAACCATGCAGCTAGAAAAATGTACTGGACTAGAACCAGGGGTGAATGAATCCAAGGCTAGAATATAAATATACATGCATATCTAGTGTTTGCAACAAAACATATGAAAGAATTAAATGCTTCATCATCTAATTAATGATGACTCATGTCTGCTGGACAAGAATATGTTACTCTGGATAAGGTAATTCACTGAATATTGTTCTGTGCTAGGTCATGTGCTAGGTGTTATTATTCATCATAAATATGATAAATAGGGAGGGACACATATAAACACAACAGACATAGTACAAAGAGACAAAAGTACAAGCACAAGCAGATAGCTAGTTGTAAGGGTAGCACTGAAGATGGAATAATTGCCATTGGGTGGAATGTCAGGGAAAGCTTTCCAGATGAGGGACCATCTAAGCAGGTTCCCCCCAGAGAAAAATAACAACTAAAATTTACTGAGAACTCACTTTGAGTAGCACATTTTGCTAAGTGCTTTAATCCTCACGAGTCATTTAATCCTTAGGACTACCAAAATATGGTTGGTGTTCTTAATCCATTTATCAGTGATGGAACAAAGGCTTAGGTAGGTTGGATAGCCTCTGCATGGTCAGAGAGCCACCAGCCACTGCGTCAGTCAGAGTCCAATGAGACCATGTTCGTTATTCTCTATTATTTTCTATTTCACATAAATATTTCAACTAGGTATTGAAGAACTGGAGGGCAGAAAGAGAGCACTAAAATATAAAATACAGAACTGCAGAAAGCAGCTGACACTCCTAGGACTTGGGAAAGTAATCAAAAACAGAAGCTTGGAGAAGTAAACCCCCATGGAACTAAAACTCTGTCCCATGAGGAGGAGACACCGAGCAGTTGATGTTGGCTTCTTAGCCTGGGGTGGCCACCGTGCATCTGGGATCTAGACCTCTGAGGAAGGAATATAGCTGGTGCTGTGCTCTGAGTTTTGTGATGACGCTGGTTCTATGAGTACTAGATAAACAGCAAATTGGAAATACTACTGAAACTGGAATGAGCTCCCAATGGCAGGCTGAAGAAGCATTGCTGGTTGACACAGATCAGGAGAAGATCAAGCAGGACACTGACAAGAAGAAAAGAAGAAAGTCTTCTTTCCCTCCCTGTGGCCTTCTGGTTTCCCTCCAGGGCCTCTGACCACGGAGCAGCCAGCAAAGACGAAGTGCAATGAACACCATCCCTACCCCAGCATCCTGAAGCCAAGTACAGAGAGCTGGGGGTGGAGAGCAAGTGCTTAGCACAGCCACCTGGTCATGCTCTCATCATTGCCCTTCCACTATCCCCTCTACTGGGTGACTATTTTACTCTTTCTCCTCTTGCTTTAAATCCCCAATACCTCTTCCTCCATTGTCACACTCTACTGATAACCTTGCTTCCTCCTTTACTTAGAAAAATGAAGCAAGCAGAAGAGCATGTCAGGGTGCTTCCACTGCACCTGCGCACCAACCCACAGGGTTCTGTTCTTGTAGAATCTCAGGTTTGTAGATAAACTACCAAGTCCCAACACTTGCACAATAGAATCCTTCCCCTCCTGTTATCCATGCATATCATTCTAGCAATCTTCTCCCCTCTCTGATTTAGTAATCTTAGCATCAATAATCCATGCGCTTACCTATATTTCCCAGATTCCTTTCAGTTAGGCTGGGGTTAATTTTGGCCAGTGGACTCTGAGAAGAAGTGAGATGTGTCCATTTAAAAGCATTGCAAGTGACAAGTTAAAGGGGTGGTTAAAAGCCAGCATGTCTCTCCCCTCTCTCTCCTCCTTTATAGCAGAGGCTAAATGTTCCAAGTGTCATAATACAGCCTTCATTATGATGGACACCTGTATCACTGTGTGGAGTCTACCAAACCACTACTGTGTAAGTGAAGCCCAGATTTCTCTCCTGAACTGTAGACTCATAAACACTGCCTATTTGACATAGTCACTTTTTTTTGTTTGTTTAATAACTTGTCTAATTCCAGATTCTCACTCCTGCCCCATCCCATCCTCTCACCTTTCCCTGCTCTCTTTTTCTTTTTTTTCCAGCTTTATTGAGGGATAATTGACAAATAATAATTGTCTATAAGATGTACATCTTGACTTTTTGACTATGTGAAACAATTACAACAATCAAGCTAATTAACGTCTCCATCACTTCAGTAGTTACCGTGTGTTTATGTGTATGTTTGAGTATGTGTGATAAGAACAATTCAGGCCTGCTCTCTTAGCAAATTTAAAGTATACAATACAGTATTCTTTTAAAGATTCATTTACTTATTTATTGACACACAGAGAGAGAAATAGCAAGAGAGGGAACCCAAGCAGGTGGGGTAGAAGAGGGAGAACCAGACTCCCCACTGAACAGGGAGCCGGGGCTCAATGCAGGGCTCGATCCTAGGACCCTGGGATCATAACTTGAGCAGAAGGCAAATGCTTAACACCTAAGCCACCCAGGGGCCCCATATAATACAGTATTTTTAACTATAGTCATCTGTTGTTAGATCTCCAGAACTTATTTATCCTGCAGAAATAGGGACTTTGTACCCTCTGACTAACATCTCCCCATTTACCCATTCCTCAGCCCCTGGCAACCATCATTCTGCTCTCTGCTTTTATGAGCTCAGCTTCTTAAGGTTCCGCATGTAAGTGGCATCATGCTGTAGTTGTCCTGTGTCCGGCGTATTTCGCTCAGCATAATGCTCTCAAGGTTCATCCCTGTTGTTGCAAAGGGCAAGATTTCCTTTTGTTAAGGTTGAATAATATTCCTGGGTCTGTGTGTTCATGTGCACGCAGCATGTTTTCTTTATCCATTTATCTATGAACAGACAATTCAGGTTGTTTCCATATCTTAGCTCTTAATTGTGCTGTAGTGAACATGGGAGCACAGATGTCCATTCAAGATACGAATTTCATTTCCTTTGGTTATATATCCAGAAGTGGGATCGGGGTTCCTGGATCATATATACTTATTCTGTTTTTAACTTTCTGAGGATCTTCCATACTGCTTTCCACAATGGTTGCAGCAGTTTGCTTTCCTACCAACAGTGTGCAAGGGCTGTCTTTCCCCCACATCCTCACCAACACTTGTTATCGCTTGTCTTTTTGATAATAGTCATCAAACAGGTGTGAGGTGATACCTCATTGTGGTTTTCATTTCATTTCCCTGATGATTAGTGGAGCTGAACACCTTCTTGAATACCTGTTGGCTATTTGTGTGTTTTCTTTTTTTTTTAATTTTATTTTTTTTATACTCAGTTAATTAACATATAGTGTATGTTACATCATTACATGATGTACCCTCCTTAACCCCCATCACCTAGTTACCCCATACCCCTACCTCCCCTCCAGCAACCCTCAGTTTTTTTTTCCCTATAGTTATAGTCTTCCTTTAAGGAATGCCTATTCAGGCCCTTTGTCATTTTTAAATCATGTTATTTGATTTTTGTTATTGAACTATTTTAGTACCTTATATATTTTAGATATTAACCCTTTATCAGATATATGATTTGCCTATGTTTTCTTTTATTCCACAGGTTGTCTCTTCACTCTACTGATTGTTTCCTTTGCTGTGCAGGAGTTTTTAATTTGATATAATCCCACTTGTCTATTTTGCTATTACTGCCTGTACTTTGAAGGTAATATCTAAAAAAATATTGCCCAGGCCAATGTCAAGAAGCACTTTCCCTATCTTTTCATTGAGTAGTTTCAGTGTTTCAGGTCTTACCTTTATGTCTTTAATCCATTCTGAGTTGGTTTTTGTACATAGTGTGAAATAGGGGTCCAGTTTCATTCTTCTGCATGTAGATCTAAAGTTTTCCCAACACTACTTACTGAAGAGACTGTTCTTTTCTAATTGTGTGTTCTTGGCACCCTTGTCAAAGATCAGTTGGTTATAAATGCATGGATTTATTTTTGAGATCTCCATTGGTCTGCACAACTGTTCTTATGCCAGTACCATACTGTTTCAATTACTGTAGCTTTGTGATATGTATTTGAAGTCAGGTAGTGTGATGCCTGTGTTCTTGCTGTTCTTGTACAGCTCTGTTCTTGCTCAAGATTGCTTTGGCTTTTTGGTTCTTTGAGGATTGTTTTTTCTATTTCTGTGAAAAATGCCATTGGAAATCTGGTAGGTATTTCATTGAGTCTGCAGATAACATTAGGTAGCATAACCATTTTAACAATATTAATGTTTGCAATCTCTGAACAGATGGTGTCTTTCTATTTATGTGTGTCTACTTCAGATCCTTTCATCAGTGTCATATCATTTTCAGTGTGCAAATTTTTTCCCTTCTTGGTTAATTCTTTTTCCTAAGTATTTAATCTTACCAGTTCCAGCACTAACATTCCAAGCTCATCTAATCCTCAAGTCACTGCCCAATATTTGCTATTGTATTAGAGACACTGATAGCTCAGTAACTGGGTAAAGAAGGAAAGTGAAATACTTCAAGTTCTGGAACAATCAGTAAGATTGCATCAGGAAATGTGACTAATTTCATGATTGGACTGCCCCTGAGCAATACCTTTATGAAATGTATCTTTCAAGGGAGAAGCAATGCAGGTGTATTTATACTTCTCAGAGTTGATGCCTAGATTTGAGTATTAATTTTTTTCAGGACCTCCAGGGTTTAGTTATGCAGCCATTTCTTAATCCATGATAGAAGTAGAAGTCTTCTAGACTAATAAAAGCATACAAAAGCAATGTTGTACTTCCTGACCTTGTGTCTGACATGTAGTTGATCAATAAATATTAGTAAAATGAGTTGAAAAATGAATTACATGAGTTAACAAATTAATGAAAAATCTCGGGGTAGGGGATTAGTAGTAGTCTTCAAAATTTATATGTGGAAATGTCTCTACAATTGTGCAAATGTTTATACCCAGGTAAAACATTCTCCCTCATTGTAGTATAAGGGGTAAATTCCAGAGTATTTAAAAGCTATCAAAATAATAATTATGATAAGAGGAAGGAGGAGGAAAGGAAGAAGAGAGAAGGGAAGGGAGAGGAAAGAGGGAGAAAGGTAGAGGGGAAGGAGGAAAACAATTATGCATCCTCATCAACTGTGTTTGATTATAGTGCCTCCCTCAGAATTTTCTCTGTAGTCAACATTAAAGATGATCTAATCTAAGACCCTGAACAATCTTTGTGTTTGTAGGAGATTGAATGGAAAGAGAATCTGCTTCTGTTTATGAATTCAGAGCTTATTGGGCCAAGGAAATCTGAACTGTCCTTTCCCATTCCAAATTCATACAGGGTGCTGAACTCTATAAGAAAGTGGAAACTAGAAAAGGACACTTCATCTTTCTAGGCCATTAATTATTCATAGAAAATATTGCTCTGAAGAAATGTCAACACAGGGTACTCATATTTTTTTGACTGTAGGCTTCTGCCATGTCAAAGACTAATGTGGAGTGGAGAATGGGGCAGCAACAGAAATTTTTGTTCATCATTTGAATGTATATGCCAGATAAAACCCATTCTTCATCTCTGAAAAAAATGAGACTGGATAGAAAAGAAACAGGGTATTAGCTTAGTAAGTGCCTACAGATTGCCATATGAAGTATGCAGTTCAACTTCAAACAAGACCCCAGAGTCACATCTGATCCTGATTCTTTTGTACAGGTTAACTCACCATGGTTTATAATATCTTCAGTACAACTGGTGCCCTTTCTTCTTCTGTAATACCCCAAAACCACCTATATTCTACGATCTAGGAAAATAATACCTGAAGGGCCCACTGGACTGTGTACGACAACCACATGGCTTCAGTGACTTCAAATAGGATAATTATGTTTTTAGCAAATGGGTATCCCTTTGAAGGAAGGAAATACAGGGCAATTATGCTGAAACATTGTCTCCTAGGGCTTGATTGACACACCTGAAAAGGGTGCAATTCAGCGTGACATCTCTCTTCACTTACTTCCTGACCTTTATGGGTGACAAAGCACTAGTGTGTCTGTTTGTTACAACTGTCAAGGGGTACGACTGCCCCTGACCCCCATCCTTTCCTCACTGGGGTTTCATACCAATGACCAAGATGATTTCAGAAGTGCCCCTGATTCTTAGATTCTCTTCTGTCTCCTTTAGCCCAACCTGCTCCCTCGGGTTCTTTCCTTCAATAAAAGATTGAGACTGGAGGAGGATATTCTCATTACAGTCCTGATCGGTGTTATGAGAAATCTTTTATGCCATGATTTTAGTGATAAAAGATGATGACTTAACCCAAACTCTCTCTTTTTCCTGATTTCATTCTAAACAAAATATATTAACATTTTAAAATAGAATTTAAACAGGTGTCCAGTAACAGAATGACAAACGTTATGTGTGAAATCTGAAAGTTAGGAAACTGAGCCACATATGGTCACCTTTTTTTTTTTTTTAATATCCGCCTGCACTGGACTATTAAGTGGTTTCATCACTGTCACATCAAGCAGGACTTGTAAAACTTGGGATGTGGGTATTCAAAGACATTTGCTTGGTACCTTTAATGATTTCTGTAATTAGACATTTAAACAGATTGCCCTGTGATCCAAAACAGGGAATGCAGGGAGATGAGCTCAGAAAATCATTTCCTGAAGGTACTTTAAAGCTAAATGCAGAAAATGAGTCTTGTCTCTGTGCAGGCTTCTCTGGCCCATAGTTCAGTGGGTGGAGCTGGAGCTGGAGAGCCACCTTCTCCAAGCATCTATCAGATGTATATGCCAGGTGGGTTTTTTTTGGACACCTGAGTGCTAAAGGTCTTTGTTGGCCCTGCAGAATTTAACAGATAAAGAAATGGTGCCTCCATGCCAATGGCAATTTAGAAGCCAGAAGAAGGAACCACACCTGGTCAACAAACTGTGGCTAGGAGAGAGAAACCAAGGAAGGGATCCTTTGCAGGAGAAGGGGAAAGGGGCTGGGAGATCCATGACTCTGCCTTCTTGAACTGGACAGCTGTACTTTGTTAATAAATGCACTTGAAGTGACTAACTCAGCATTTACTTTAAAAAGTAGAAGTGTTCAGAGTGTGTCAGAAGGGGCTTCACTATTTTAATGAATCCATGCCTCGCCCACTAGGTGATGCCCTCAGTAGACATCTTTATCTCAGCAAGCCTCAATTGCTCCGTGAGAAAAAGGGCTGTTCACTTCTCACCAGTAATTCTGCCACTCTCCTGTGGGAATTGTGCTGAAGACTCAAAACCTTTTAAAAGTGGGATGATATAAATGTCTGTTTTGGTGCACACATAAATACGCACTCACTTCGTATATAATAATCAATAAAAATGAAGATTTACTGAGTGCCAACCACATGCTATGCATAAGCCTGACATCTTTAAGTGTCCTAATGTATTAAATTCTCACACATCTTAATAGGGAGCTTTAACTGATCAGGAAACAGAGAGACAGGGCATTAAAGTAACTCACTCAAGGTCACAGAGCTAATAAAGGCAAGAGCTAAGATTGAAACCCAGGCAATCTAACTACAAATGTGATGTTCAAAGTGCAAATGTTCTCTCCTTCATGTCCTTCAACATTCCCATTTCCCATCTGTAACCAAACATATGGAACGCATCAATTTCTTTTATGGGCCCTAACATCACCATAGAGTCCTAGATAAATCTTGACTGGGTGCTGGATGACAGAGAAGCATATTAAGGATGGAGGGTGGCAGTGAAGTTGGCCTGATTTCAATACTCTGAAGAATAAAGCGTGTTTCTTTGAATGGTGTGAAAGATGTTTTGATAGCCAGAGAGAATGCAATGCCATAAAGTAAAGAATTCTACTGCACTATTCCAGGAATGTCAATGGCCTGGCGTTCACAATCCTGGACTCCGGGGAAGAGGCAAAGGGAGAAGCTGACTTTCAAAATTGATTCATGGTGCCTAAAGTCTCTTGGTGTCATCTGCTCTTTCATCTTCAAATCCTTAAAATTCCCATTGCAGATTGCCTTGCACTTTACCCCACAAACATCTACCATCTAGAGTTTTCAATCTAGCTGACGAAAGAGGTCGAATTTCAGGGAAGTAGCAGGAATGGTTAGGGGCCATGGGGCAATTCCTTTGGGGCAATCCCCCTACTTTATGATTCCCTGGCATTCGGTGTGTTTGGTGTGTTCCTGACATAAAAGATAAATATGATCTCAAAAAGAAAGGAAAGCAAACAATTACATGAGAACTTGTGTTTTTGCCAGGTCTTAAGAGCTCTGTCCTATACAGAATATGGAAAAGCAAAACCATTCAATGGCCTTTGAGACAAGAGAGATGATTTGGCATAAACTATCCCTTCCATTTTGAGAGCCAGCTGAGGCAGGACCCATTAGAAACCTGAGTGGCTCTAATTCTGGTTGCCTAAACATGCTTACTGAGGTGGGGGACAAGTCTATTTGTCTCCGCTGAGCAGAGTGGATCGTCAGCAGAATGCTAAGTAGCTACTTCAGCAGAGCTGATTGATTTGCAGAGATGGCACAGATGTGACCTGCTCCGTCAAAGTCAACGTTTTTTGGCCCTCAAAATTTCAGAAAAATACAGATGTAAATGAAAAATAATGACAAGGCCCACACGTAGCCCCACAGTCATTGCCTCAATAATTATTTAATGCTTGCTAGGTTTCCAGCACCCTGCTAGATGCTGACAATTGACATAAAAATCATCAAAGGCATAACTTTTGTTCTCTACAATATTAATAATGTTAATGTAAAAATTATATAGGTTTAAAAATCAGAGTTGAGGGACGCCTGGGTGGCTCAGTTGGTTGGGCAGCTGCCTTCGGCTCAGGTCATGATCCCAGCGTCCTAGGATCGAGCCCCGCATCGGACTCCTTGCTCGGCAGGGAGCCTGCTTCTCCCTCTGCCTCTGCCTGCCACTCTGTCTGCCTGTGCTCATTCGCTCTCTCTCCCTCTCTCTCTGACAAATAAATAAAATCTTTAAAAAATATCAGAGTTGAAAGTTTCCTTTGCCACATAGAAATAAAAACAAACAGGTAGGCGCACCTGCGTGGTGCAGTTGGTTAAGCGTCCAACTCTTGGTTTCTCCTCAGTTCATGATCTCAGGGCCCTGAGATTGAGCCCTGTGTCAGGCTCCAGACTCAGTGTAGAGTCTGCTTGAGTTTCTCTCTCCCACTCCCTCTGCCCCTCCCACTTGTGCACTCTCTCTCTCTCTCAAATAAATAAATAAATCTTTAAAAAAAAATTAACAGGTAAGTGTGTCTGGGTGGCTCACTCATTAAGTGTCTGCCTTTGGCTCAGGTGATGATCCCAGGGTCCTGGGATCGAGCCCCGCATCGGGCTCCCTGTTCAGTGGGAAGTCTGCTTCTCCCTCTCCCACTCCCCCTGCTTATGTTCCCTCTCTTGCTATCTCTGTCTCTGTCAATTAAATAAATAAAATGTAAAGAAATTAACAGGTAACATGAGTATACCTTCCATATACCAGGACCCTGGGATCATGACCCAAGCCGGAGGCAGATGCTTAACAATTGAGCCACCCAGGAGGTCCCGTTAAAGTTCTTCTAGACTCCAGCTATCCTTTAGACTATTCTTTGTCTAGAATGCCCTTTTCTTTATCTGTCTAGGGAAATTCTAGATATAAGTCAGAGTCCAATGTGACTGTCACTTGAATGACATGAAGCCTCAGTGGCCATGCCCACACAGCAATGGCCCTTTATACCCCAATGGCATGTTTGCAATTCAAGATACTCCTGTAGGTATCTGGGTATGTGTCTAAATCCCCCATTCAGTGACCTGCTTTGGTTGGAGCTCTTTTATTCTTTTTTAAGATTTTATTTATTTATTAGAGAGAGACAGCAAGAGAGGGAACACAAGCAGGGGGTGTGGCAGAGGGAGAAGCAGGCTTCCCACAGAACAGGGAGCCCAATGTAGGGCTCGATCCCAGGACCCTGGGATCATGACCCGAGCCAAAGGCAGATGCTTAACAACTGAGCCACCCAGGTGCCCTGTTAAAGTTCTTTTAGACTCCAGCTAATCTTTAGACTATCTCTGGGTTTGTTAAAAATACAAAAGTTTAGGTTCCAAAGCAGACCCACTAACTCAGGATTTCCAGGATGTAGGCCTGCACATCTTTTATTTTACCTTACTGTGTCCAGGTGGTAAGTTACAGTCAGTGCTAGAAGCATGGAATGTTACAATCAATGACTCTGAATGAGAGGATCTTGCCTTGCCATCCACACTTGCTCATCTCTCCTCCTTCGTGTCCTCCATGTTTTTTAATGCACCCCTTACTTAATACCCTCTAGCCACAAGGGCCTTCTCATTTCCTCCTGTGCACCAAGTTCTTTCTCCTTGGTGCCCACTCATGCTCCTGCTTCTTCCAGAATGTACTTCCTCCTATAATTCACTTGGCTCTCACCTACTTATCTATTCAAGTCTCAACTTGGATGTGTTTCTTCAGAGAGGCTCTCCACTGACTTGCCCCAATCTAAACCAGGCTCTCTCATCACTTGCCACTATTCGTAGGACATTCCTGTTGATTATTGGTGGAATGCCTGTCTCCCCCAACAAAAGGGAAGGAGCTCCACGAACACAAAGGCTATATTGACATAAATCACCAATGCTTAGTCCATAGCCCGCATTGACAAATTATTTTTGAATGAATGAGCAAATAAATGACATTGGTTAAAGTACTTAACCTCTGTGAGCCTATGTCCTTAGCTATACGATGAGGGTATTAATTCTAACTTTCCAAAGTTGACATTCAAATAAAATGAGGTAGCACATCTAAATAGCCTAGTATAATATCTGGACAGTAGTTGGGACTCCAGCAATATTATTCAAGACCTGGGAGTTCTTAATTCTTTGACTAAGTTATTTTCCAGGTGACCTGGGATAAGAACCCTGATGTTCTGTGCCTCCTTGTTTTCTTATTAGGTCACGCTACATGAAGACACTCAAAAAGCAACACTTTCATAATTTTTCATCGTCCGGAGCTTTTATACAGACAAGTAAAATATAATTCAATAGTTTCAGACATATTAAAACATAATTGGTAAGCAAAAGGGAACGAGGACATTTCTACCCCCATTTAGTGAATAGTGATGTGAACAGGAAGCACAGAGATACTGCTCCAAATCATATTATACCGCGTGAGAGAGTCAATTTGTAGTGGGGTGTGAGGTCTCCAGAATCTCCTTGAACCTCTCTTGGCTCTTCCTCTTTTGCTTCACACATTTTGGGAGAATTCCTAGGCACCAACTCCTAATAAGACTTTCCCGACTTCATTCAGTTTTACCCACTCATCCTCAGGATGCATTATTGAAGGGAGACGAACTTTTTATCACCTCTGGTTACAAACAGCCATTATTTCAGCCCCAGTTAGGGACAGTCTATACACACATTCCTGTAACTGAACGCAGTGACCGATGAGTTGATAATCCAATTGGCTGATGAATCTCAATGGAGTTTCATTTAGGGTGGATGGAGCTAAATAAAGAAGGATAAAATGTGCACTGTATTGTATCATGAATTTCTCAAACCTCTTCCTTTGGTTCTTATTTCTTTTTTTTTAAGTTTTTTATTTATTTATTTGACAGAGATCACAAGTAGGCAGAGAGGCAGGCAGAGAGAGAGGAGGAAGCAGGCTCCCTGCTGAGCAGAGAGCCCAATGCGGGGCTCGATCCCAGGACCCTGGGATCATGACCTGAGCTGAAGGCAGAGGCTTTAACCCACTGAGTCACCCAGGTGCCCCGGTTCTTTATTTCTTATGTGCTGGAAACTGCAGAGCAGCATATAGTGGCCCATTGAACCCAAACAGTTGACGTTGTGACTGAACTAGTCCCGGGGTTCTTCAAAGAAAAAGCAGTTGGGGTCCTGGTCAGCTGGAGATTCCATCTGAATGGTGAGTGAGTGCACCGTAAAGCTGTTGCTAAGGACTTGAACAATCTCTCTCCAAACAGCCTGGCTGTCACGGCTGGCTGCTGTTGAAAAAGAACCACAGGGAGATGGGCACTGATTGCACACACCTGGGTGACTGCTCCATTTCCCCCTTCAAGTACTTTATCTTGGACCCGGTGGGGAGGGACATAAGCAGAGCACTCAGAAGAAGCCATATTGGCTCTGACAATCAGCTCCATTCGCACAGACAAGATGGGGAAATTCAAGTGCAGCAAAGTACCCATCACTATGGGAACTCTTCCCACAGTTCTCTCTGGGGTCTGGCATGCTTAGCAGCTGAGCGTAGAAGGGAAGATAAGGCCTGGAGAAAACTAACAGAAACCTGTTTATTTCTTTTTTCTTTTTTTTGTTAAGATTGTATTTATTTATTTGACAGAGAGATCACAAGTAGGCAGAGAGGAGGCAGAGAGAGAGGAGGAAGCAGACTCCCCACTGAGCGGAGAGCCCAATGCGGGGCTCGGTCCTAGGACCCTGGGATCATGACCTGAGCCGAAGGCAGAAGCTTTAACGCACTGAGCCACCCAGGCGTCCCACCTGTTTATTTTTTATATAGCCCTTTCCACCAGTCCCCAGAGATCTCTGGGGTTGTAGCCCTTGTATCTCATCAACATTATATTATGGGAACGTTTAGAGCTCCCCCCAGACTCTTCTTAGAGCAGCAACTTCACTGTCATCTTTCCTCTTGTCCCAAAATGTATCAAGAAGCTGTCAGGTTCCCTCCATAGTAACCTGATTGTTTACTAGATTCTTCCATCTGCAGTGAAATATTGGTGTAGCGGATGCTATAAATTACCGGTAGCCAGATCTGAGCCTCTCAGCAGAGATGAGGTTGTCTAAGAAAGCAGAGTCCTCAAATGCCTGTTGCTGTCATTGCCGGAGCCTGCCTCTAACTTCTTGAGTTATGTGTTAACTGCCTGACATACCATTTTGCCTGAGCTGTCTCCTGAGGCAGTGAGGGAGGCCCTTGACACCCCTCCCCCCACTGCCTATTTCCCCAGCCCAAGGACACAGAATGAACAAATCACCTCTACCTGAGAAAGTAGCTTTTAAAATAAACCCAACATCCTAAGAATTATCTCCCATGATCACAGGATTTCTAACCATCCAGTGAGGGGAATTGCCATTAAACCTTGTTAGCACGTCTCTTAGCTTGTTAGAACCTTAAGGAGGGGACCTGTGGCTCCGTCACCTTTTTATCTTCAGTGATAGGCAGAGCGTCTTAGAACAGGAGATACTCAACGAAGATTTATTGTTGAATTCAGCCCATTATTTAACTGATTGGGCACCAAGTCAAACAGGCAAGGTCTAATTTTCAGAGTCTAAGACCTTGAAGTCTGGGTGGCATTTAAACCATTTATTCTACTGGCTACCCTCTGCGGTCTGCCTCAGGGGGCACCTTCAGTATTGTTGCTACGGTAACATTGACAAGGGATGTTTTCAAAGGCTTTTGGTAAAAGGAAACACTCTACCGTTGTTTTGGTAGGCAGGGGACACTGAGGGCAGCCCTACAAAAAGAAGGAGAATTATTGAGCTTAGGGGATGAGGACTGAATTTTGGCGGGGTGTTTACAGAATGCACTGACCTGCAACAACATGAGCCGAGAGGATCACTTGGTTCATGGCTAGAGACCAGATGTGCAAGCCGTGCACTGACTCTACTCCATCCACCGCCCGGATGCTCTCTTTCACCTCATCATAAGTCAGGTTCTTCGGCACACCTGACAAGAGGAAAGGGAGGGCAGCTGCTTGTTATTTAATGAAGTACAGCTCATCCACATGGCTAGATAGGGCCCCAAAATCTGCTCCAGAATATCAACGTGTCCCCCTTTCTCTGGTCTCTGACTTCAGATGGTTACGATTCAGATTCACATGACTCAAAGAGTTTGACATCAAAGAACATTTCCAGACTTTACTATGCAATATCCAACAATAGTAATCATTCTCTGTTTTCGGGTTGTGTTATTAAGCCAACTGAGTCTTTCCTAATGATCTTTGCATACACTCTAGAAAGCAAAGTGAAGAAACATGGGACTTGGTATCAAATAATTCCAGGCTAGCATTCTGACCACAACTACCAGGAATTTACTGAAATCTTGGAGTTTCTGTGATCCTCAGCACATCTGTGATTAAAATAAGGATGGTAAGAGCAGTAGGTACACTTGAGTTCTTTGAGGAGCAAGTGGGAAAATGTCTGTTCTTTGTACACTTGCAATGCTGCGTAAATAGTGGTTATCCAACGGGTCACTTACCGAATTGTGTTAATAGTTGATACTAACATTGTAATGCCATCTTATTATTCAGTTTATAGAATTTTTATTGATTTAGGTGCATTAGTCAGGGTTTAGTGTCCAGATCTTATAAGAATTTGACATCATCCTTGCTTTGAAAGGAATGGGGTGGAGGCAGATAGGAACGTAGGGGCCCTGTCAGCCAATCAGCTTTGTTTCAGGCCACAGGAACTGGGGTTCCTCTAGCCTTAGTGAAATCTCAGGGCAGAAGGATCACTTTTTTCAGACATTGCAAGGATTATCATTTGGAAGATGAGAGGATATGAAAGTGTAAGTGTCCTTGCTTTGGCTAGAGAGAAGCCAAGCCAATGGTGAGTTAGAATTATAAAACACACACACACACACACACACACACACACACACACACAAAAACACATCAGTTTAATGTAATGGGGGGGGGCGGTCAACTCCACCAGCATCACACTGATAAAGCCACTTGATGCAATCATTAAATCCCTGCCAACTAAGGATGACCCAAAGAGAGGATGCTGTAGAAGAGATTTCTAAGGAGGACCACCTTTTAGCTTCTACTTCAATCATATATACACAACACAAACACCTGCCGTGTTTCTTAGGAATAAATACGCCTTAGCCCCATTCCAGTCTTCCTGAAGAAAATGTCTATGGATGAGGCTCTGAAATTGACACGCTTTCAAAGTGGCTCCCCACCTTGAAGGCGCATTAGTATCATCAGAGATTTTAGGAATCCTGATTACCAGGTTACACCCAGGACTGATTAAATCAGATCCTCTGGGGATAAGATGAAGCATCACTGTTGTTACAGCTCATCTGGTACCTAACACACAGCCAAATCTGAGAACCATTGCATTAACATTTATGAACCGCTGGGCAGCTCTACTTTGCAGTAGTTCTCAAGCTTGGCTGCATGTTAAAAAAACATCAAAGCCAGCCCCCACCTGAGTCAGTTAAATCAGAGTCTCTGCGTATGGGGCCTGGGCATAAGTATTTTAAAAAGCTTCCCAAAGGATTGAAATAAACAGCTAGTCAAGAACAGCTTACTTAAAGGAATAAGGAATCCTTAACCCTCCTTTTCCAGTATTTAAAAATCTTGCTCGAGGTGCCTGGGTGGCTCAGTGGGTTAAAGCCTCTGCCTTCAGCTCAGGTCATGATCTCAGGGTCCTGGGATCGAGCCCCGCATTGGGCTCTCTGCTCAGCAGGGAGCCTGCTTCCTCCTCTCTCCCTCTCTGCCTGCCTCTCTGCCTCCTTGTGATCTCTGTCTGTCAAATAAATAAATAAAATCTTAAAAAAAAACAAAACCTTGCTCA
Organism: Taxidea taxus jeffersonii; assembly: GCA_003697995.1. Taxonomy (NCBI): domain Eukaryota; kingdom Metazoa; phylum Chordata; class Mammalia; order Carnivora; family Mustelidae; genus Taxidea; species Taxidea taxus. The sequence continues at coordinate 42,665 of ML093055.1, read as the reverse complement.
TGGGGATTTCGTTCTACAGGTGATTACAATTTGAGTTTAGTTCAATCCCACTTCATATTATTTTATGAAGGTAGCAAAGAGCATGTTCTTTTACTCTGTGAGCTGCAAAAAGCTTAGGGCACTAGAAAAAAATTAAAAGATTTCTTAGATTAGCCATAGAATATATAGGGAGTCATGACTGACATTGTTGTAGTGTAATGATAATAACACACCTTTATTGAGGAACTACCATATGTCAAGGTTTAGGCTAAGTACTATATTCATAGTCATTAGCTTACTTAATAGTTATAAGGACTTTAATAGCTAATTATCAGTGTCACAATTCCTATTTAATTGGAAGAGGGAATTGGGAGTCAGAGAGGTTAAGAACCATTGCTAAAGCCAGATAGAGAAGGGGGACATCAGATTCTCATGTTCATGCTCTGAGTATGAAATGTTACACAAATGTTAGAGACTCAGTCTTGCAACCCAGAGTTGACTATTACACCTAATGTGTCATCTCTGAGGAGTTTCATGTGACCCTCTGAATGCCTGTTGTCATTGTCTCGGACCCTTGAGATGGAATCACAATCCCACTACCCTCTTCTTTCTTGTCTTGATTTGTCTCTTTTATGGAGAACAAAAATCCACTGTTACTTATTTTACTCTATAAAATATAAATAAAATATTTTACTCTATAAAATAATGTTGACAAGCAAAAGGGTATGTTCCCACTGGCTTCAGTGCTCCATCATATACTAGAAATTTTTCTTCCTGAGGGAGAACCTGCAGACATATCAATGCACCCAGGAAAATATACAAACTAGTGTTTAAAAAATAATTACCCAGACTAATAAATATATGAAAAATCACTCAATATCTCTTGTAATGAAGGAATTGCCTATGGAATCAATAACCTATAATATTTCACCTATCAAATTAGAAAAGAATCAATGTTTTGGTAATACTTGGTGGTGAGGATGTGAGGAAATGGGCATTCTCAAATGCTGTTGGTGGGAAAGAAATTGATATGGTATCTTTGGCAGAAATGGCAATATCTATCAAATTGTAAAATGCACATAACTTTTGAAATAGAAGTACCACTTCTAGGAGTTATGCTACACATATGCAAGCACTAAAAAAAAAAAAAAAATATATATATATATATATAATGATGATTACACTGATATTTCTAATATCCACCAATAAGCAGGTACACACAGACAGTGGGATATTTGTACCATGGAAAGGAATAGAGTCTATTTCTCTATGTGCTAATGTGGAAAGACCTCCAAGTGAAGAAAGCGAGGTGCAGAACAAAATATGTATCAATGCATAATTCTGTTTGTATAAAAAAAGACACACAGTATATAGATACATATATATTTCAGGTACATATATATGTAAATGCAAAATATTTTTGGACAGGTACATATCAACTTCCTAGTAGGTGTTACCCTTGAAGAATGGGACTGAGATTTCAAAGGTGGGGAAGTGGGGAAACTTCTTGTAATTTTGTGCCTTTCTGTATTTTTAGAAAACTTCACTAAGTACAAGTACTCTAACAGTTATAGGGGCCAACAGGACAAAACCCTTAAATGTGTACTCGGTGGTGAATGCTTAAGAAGTATGGGCTGTGCTCTGAGACTGTGTTGGCCTTATGTCAAAATGTGCTGGACAAAAAAGAAAAGTTAAGCCAAGGTCTGGATAGTTTTGATCATCCAAATGCTTGATGCGATGCAAACCTCTAATTCTGATTAAATTTTCTAGTGCCCTCATGTAGCAACCCTTTAAGTGCCATGAAAAGACTGTTCCAGCAGTTCTCAAGGTGTGGTCCCTGGACCAGCAGCATCAGCACCTTGTTAGAAATTCAAATTCTGGCCCATCTCCAGACCTACTGGTTAGGAATATGGGAGTGGGCCCAGCAGACCCCAAGTGATTCTGATGCACTGAAGTGGGAGCTTTGCTGACCTGGTCTAACCAGGGTTTGAGGCAAGCCCTTTATAGTAGTCACAATGCTGCATGCGAGAGAAATCATTCCATTTTTCTTAGGTATCTCCCATATATTTAGTGAGGAAATTATATTTTTGCAATATCTCCCTCAATATCTGCCCTTAGCATTTGTACAAATTGTTCTTATACTGTGCCATATCACTTAATAATTGCTGGAGGAAAGAAAAGCCAGTTCTTTTTACTTGTTCCCATATGAATAAAAATCATAATACTTGTTTTCACAAAATTCCTTATAAATTTATATTTTCCTTAGAATGCGAATTAATGGTGAACACGTCTTGATGCCATTCCCTTCTGTGATTATAAGGAAGACAAAACATTGATCCTGGAAATAATAATAAAATCACTCCTACCTTCCATGAGTAAGATGGAAAAGTCCTTTAATACAGTGATGGTGCTGGCCAGAACCAGGATGGAAAAGACAAATGTGCAGATTGGGTCAGCTATTTTATAGTCTGGCTAGAAAATAAAGGGACTTCAGTTAACTGAATTTGGGCCTTCCATACAAAAAGTCTGATTAATAGAATAAGTAAACGTCCCTGCTTCTTTTTCACAGTAGCACCTTTCCGCCTCCCTGACACTTGACCTTCAACTCAGAGCCAAGACTTCCTGGAGACTCAGTCCTTCTTTAAGCTTCAAACTATCCTTGACTGAAGAAATGTCAAAAGCAAATTTAAGATGTACAGGGAAAGTATCCTTGAGTGTTCTCTCCAAAGGCCTGATTTGACTTTTCTCAAATTAATAGAAGCCCAGAGTATGTGATGAAAATATGCACAAGTTTATACAATATTTAATGGCATTCCAGCCTTCCTCATGATGAGAAGAAAGGGTATGTCCTGCCCAGAGGCTGCATATGACCGAGGTTCATCTGGAGCTTGGTCTTGGCAGACTGGGGTTAGTTCCTTTCTTTCCCTCTTCAGGATGACATATATTTGTGGCAGGAATCTTTGATTAAGTCCTAAGAGTATGAGCTGAGGCCTCATTCTTGCCCTGTCTCAGCACTGGCACCCTTAGCCTCAGGTTGACTTACTTGCTCTTCTTCCCCTGATGAAGTTCTGTTTCATAGAAAAGTCCGTGCCTCAGTACCTCTGAGAAACTCTCAACTCCACTAACCTGTACAAGTTTGACCACTTTCGCCTTAAACTTAAAGCTTTCAATGAATATTTGCTCAATTGAATTCAGATAATGTCTTTGTAATTTTTATTTATGTGTTTTCATTTTTTAGTAAAAATGATGAGTCCCTGCTAACTAACTGGATGATCAGGATGCATATGACAGAGCTAAATGCTCTTCTTCTCCATTACCCCCTACCTACACCCCAGCCCACTTCTTTTAGTTCTTGATATAACAGATCTGTAGCAAATGTTTGTTTAGGGTCAGAGGCTCATCCAGGATCCATCCAACTTCTTATTAATACCCTCATTTGGGGAGGAGAATTATCTTTCCCCCATTGTGGGTGATATTGGTGGGGCAGTCGGTTGGTCGGGTGCTCTCCCTTCCCAGCCAAGCAGCAGGTAGAAGACCCAACCTTAGTCTGTTGGACTCTTTCCCCCAGAAATGTGAATCTCCAGCAGAATGACAAGAAATGGAGGGAAAAAATTGGTTGAGTCACATTCATGTCTGCATTGGTGCCTGGGACAGAAAGTGGATAAGTTTCTAAAATCTAAAATACCCAGTGTTGCCCTTATTTCTACCTTGATTTCTGTCCAAGAGTACATCTAGTAAATTTCAGCCAATAAATATATCTTTGCTTAAGTAAGCTAGACATCTTTTCTGTTGCATACAACCCCAAGAATCCTAAGGTATCCATGGTCCTGTTGCTGTTCACCTTAACTCCATGACAAAAGGAACTACTTTCTGGAAAGACTGGTAGCCCTACAGTTGAAGGCACAGCACTTAGGAATTTGGAAAGGCTAAGTTTTCAGGCTTTGAATATTTGTTTGCTTGTGTAAACCCTACAGAGCAGTTGGTATAGGCAAATTTAGGCTGTCCACCCTCATTTAAGTTAATTTTGACAGGTCAGCTTCCTACTACCTCATCTATAAACCTAGGATGACAGTGAGTAAACTCAAACATTCTCACCTTAAAGTAGATAATAAGTGCACTGGTTAACACACTGATGCTCTGAAAGAGATCTCCAAAGGCATGCACAAAAGCTGCCCTGACACTGGCATTAGGTTGCACGTCCTTGTGATTGTCACTGGGATGTCTTTGGTGCAGAATCACGCTTAGCCTGAAAGAGAGAAGGGTGGGGAAAAAAAAAAAAGAGAGAGAGAGAAGGGTGTTCTTGACACACTTGAGATTAGCCCTTGAAAACCTATGCAGCATAATGGAGAGTTGGCAAAAGCATGTATTGTGCAGGGTCTCAGAGAGTTGAAATATTAATGCTGTAAAATGTACTATTTTGGACTAATTTTGAAAATACATGCATCATAGAATTTTAAATTTTTATATGAGGACAGACAAAATTCACCTCGGCTTTCTCTTCATCTACCCAATGCTACTCTGGTTCACATAAAAATTGGAAAGCATCACTTCCTAGATGAAACTATTTGACAGTGAGGAAAGGAAGTATTTATTGAGGGTCTACTGAATGTCAGGCACTAAGTGAGGCTTAAAACTGAGCTTTGTTGGGAGCTAAATAAAACGTACTGGTTGCAAATGCAAAAAGCTGCAGAATGGGGTGGGAAAAAATAAAATTTCATCAAGATCAGATTTTTTAAAATATTTTACTTAATTTTGTGCATTTCTTTTTTAAAAATTATTTTTAATAACATATAATATATTATTTGCCCCAGGGGTACAGGTCTGTGAATCATCAGGCTTACACATTTCACAGCACTCACCATAGCACATACCCTCCCCAATGTCTATAACCCAACCACCCAATTTTGTGCATTTCTATGAGAACTTAAAATCTGAATAATTCCTTAATGGCCAGTGATGATAGTCATGTGTTTGTATATATGTAGCTATTAATAAGAAACTAAAATATAGTAATGTATTTTAAATATATATGTAAATATGTATGTAATTTAATATGTAAATGCATATATATATATATAAACATATCTATGTTTTATATGGTCCTAAGAGTATGAGCTGCAGCCTCATTCTCTTCCTATATAAAACATATTGCAAAATTTAACATCTCCTATCCAAGTCAAGGAGATAAGTATTAGAAACTATAAATTATGTACCTGATTTTATTTTGGAACAAAGTTTTAAAAAATTATTGTTTGGTACCATGTATCCCAGTCTATTTGCTGGTAAAGTGTCTGTTAAATGTAAGGTCATCACAATAAGGTAGAATGACTGCTATTTGATCATTACGTAATGCACAGTTTTTAGATAGTTGCTGCTAAGGCAGAAATTCACCCTTAAATAATAGTTTCCACTTAAGAATCTTCAGACAGGCTGATATGGCTGACAGTTAAACATACCCTCTTTCTAGATCTATTCATGTGTGCTTATCATATTGTCATTCATTTTTTTACTCATTTTATTAAAAAAAAAACACCACAACTTCCTTTGGGGCTCTTGTGTGCAGGCACTGTTAAATGCTTGGGGTTTAAAGGTGAGTAAAATAGACACAGTCCCTCCCCCAAGTAGCTTTAAGTAAGATGGAGATGGCAGAGATTTTAAAAAGACCCAAATAAATTTTTAAAAATTGTAATTTTAGTAAGTCTACTAAGAAGTGGTGCTATGGCTAACACAACAGGGAAGTCTAATTTAGTCAGACAAAGCACTTGAGTTGGACTGAAATTCTGGTTCTGATATTTCTGTATTCAGACAACACAGCATCTGGCATCACTTGAAACCTATAATCCCAGTTCTGGGAGAAAACATTATAGTCACTCAGTATCTTTATCCATAAATAACTACCTACTTGCACAGGGAAGTTACCACTTTCCATTCCCTTGTCTTCCCAAGTATGAGAAGCACCTACAGGGTTAAGGTCAAAGTTCAGAAGCAGTTGCAGTAAAAAGAAAATTTGGATGGTATCTTTTTAGAAAGTCAAACTTGATCATCAGGGTTCTCGATTTATGGGGTAGTTAGCTAGGTGTGTCCTTCATATTCATGTAGCATCGACACAACCTATGTGACATAGGACTCTCATGAAATTATTAATATTTTCGTTTTCCCTGCCATCTTATGGACATACTGTTCTCCTTATGCAAAGACAATGTTATTGACCTCCAATCAGCAGCACACGTGCTCTGCCTTATCTGTCTCCTTGTGGAGATAGATTTGCATTAGCCTCCACACACTTTTTCTCTTGGTGCCAATATGAAACACATTTTCAAGTTAGCAGGATGGAAATAGGGATCAACTCAGTAATAGCAGTCAAATACCACTCTCAAGAGTGGTCCAGCAAATCTCAGAGATTTTGAGAAGAAAGGAACTGAGGCAGGTACAAGGTAAGGGATTAGAGTGACCTGAGGAGATTTCCCAAAATGTACACATTCAGATTTTCCCCTAATGCCAGGGATTCCATTGTCCCCTCCCTTAAAAGACACTCTTTAAGGGACGCCTGGGTGGCTCAGTTGGTTAAGAAGCTGCCTTCGGCTCAGGTCATGATCCCAGCATCCTGGGATCGAGTCCCACATCGGGCTCCTTGCTCAGCAGGGAGCCTGCTTCTCCCTCTGCCTCTCTGCCTGTGCTCACTCTCTCTCTCTAACTAATGAATAAATAAAATCTTAAAAAAAAAAAAAGACACTCTTTAAAATGTGATTCTTCTGTCACTGTCTTCTTCACTTTCATGTATGAGCCTACCTCATAGCATGTATCATGTTGCATTGAAAGACAGATGATACATAATGTATGAGTCTCTTTTTTGCTGCTGTAACAAGTTACCAAAAGACTTTAGGGCTTAGAACAACGTACATGTATTATGTTATAGTTCTGGAGGTCAGTGGTGTGTAGGACTGCATTCCTTATAGAGACTCTAGGAGAGAATTTGCTATCTTACCTTTTCCAGCTTTGGGAGGTCACTTATATTCCTTGGCTCCAGGATCCTTTCTCTATCTTCAAAGCCAGCAATGCAGCATCTTCCTTTCACTCTGACCTCAACTGTCCCTCTTAACAAGGATCTTTCTGGTTACACTGGGCCTGTCTGGATAACCCAGTATAATCTCCCCATCTCAAAGTCCATCCTTAACTTAATCACATTTGCAAAGTTCTTTTTGCCATGTAAGTTAACATACTTAGAAGTTCCAAGTATTAGAATGTGGAAATCTTTGAGGGGGCATTATTCTGTATACCACAGATGACTGATAGGTAGATAGATAGATAGATAGATAGATAGATAGATAGATAATACAGTGTTAAGTAGCATTGCCCAGAATCAAGCTATCAAATGGGAAAGAGCAAATCAACCAAAAAAGATAAAAGGCCTGGCCTCAAAACCCCCTTGTCGTGAACAATCAGATAGTTCATCTGGGTAAGAGAAGAGCAATATGGTAATGATCACATGTCCAGTAAGACATCATATGTCTCATGAGAATGAATTAAGACTACTTGGATAAGGGAATGGACCAACAGGTAGAAACTAAAGAGAAAGTTTATCTAATGCAGCTTAAGAAGGAATTTCATGCATTCACAATGATATAAAGATGAAATAAATTGCTTTGGAGAGAAATGAACTCCCTATTAGTATTTCCTTTAGAATATGTGACACTGGGATGCCTGGGTGGCTCAGCTGGTTAAGTGGCTGCCTTTGGCTCAGGTCATGATCCCAGCGTCCTGGGATCGAGTCCCACATCGGGCTCCTTGCTCAGCAGTGAGCCTGCTTCTTCCTCTGCCTCTGCCTGCCACTCTGTCTGCCTGTGCTCGCTCCTGTGCTCTCTCTCTGTCTGACAAAATAAATAAATAAAATCTTAAAAAAAATAAAATAAAATATGTGACACTGATGACTGTTTTATAGGGGTGTTGCAAACGAGAATTCAAAAGTAGAAAGGGAACTGAAGTAAATAAAAATTTAAGAGGCCTTCCAACTCAGCCCTCTGGGAACCCATCATGTGTTTGTGTAACAAAAAGCTAGATAGGAATAAGTCCTATCCCGCATGGAACCATCAACTGCAGGAGAAAGCAGACTGGCTAGGAGCTCGATTCTGGACCTGGTGGATCTAGACTCAGATCCTGCCTCTGCCCTACTCCGTTGGCAGTTTATTCAATTTACCATCTTCACAAGTAGGAGGAATTAAACAAAAACAAACAACATCAACCCAAACCACACAATCTACGTCCACACAGGGTTGAAGACGAGGTCTATGGGCAGTGGGTGGGGTGACTTACATGATGTTGGCTGCCACAGCACAGCCTGAAACTAGGATCATCACAGTCGCCTGGATCTGGTAATCAGGGTAGAGCAGCCGTTCAGATGCCAGGTACACCAAGACCCCCGTCACCACCCAGATGCACAGGATAGACATCAGGGCACCAAGGATCTCTAGGGATTCAAGCACACAGACACCCGTACACAGAGAATTTGTGAATCACCTTAACCTCCCAAGAGTCCGAAGACATTAAAGTTCCTTGATGCACCCTGCCCCCAACCCCAAAGAGGCTTTAAACTAGTTCACTCTGTGATTCACAAAGCGAAAGTATGGATGGGTTTTAGCACTAAGATGAGACACTTGAATGTTGCATTCATAAAACACCAGTGTCTGAGTTCATTATGCTCCATATTACTAAGTAATTTCTAGCAAATTTTTAAAGTGTTAAATTGCTATCTGCCATTTCTATTTTCCTTGGGGATTTTAATTTAAACAGGTGCCAAAATGATTGAAACTTATTAGGGGATGAAATAATGAGACACAAGGAGTAAAATGTGTTTAGAAATTCTTAATTTCGCCATAAAACATTTACAATTTGCCAGTATTGGTACCTTATGTGGAATAAAATAGTAAGAAGGGAAGGCTTCAGAGGGCACCTGATGAAAATGAGTTTCATTTGCCAACCCAATGTATTATAAACACAGAGGCAAGCTCAGAGGTATTTCAACACTCTGACTGCATTTTAAGAACAACATATGGAAAAAAAGTATGAGTGGAGACATTTACATGAATAGTTAAAGATAAGATAGTGTTTAGTCTGCAGGCTGAATAAAGCACCTTTGCTCACTTAGGAGTTCTTAACACCTCACCCTGATCTTTAACTTAACCTTGTAAGTAGGTACTAAAAGCCTAGGAGGGTCTAGAAATCCTGGCAGTCAGTGGCCAGGCACATTCCGGACTTTTGGCCTTCCCTCTTCCAAAGCAGAACAGTGTAACATATCGTTTCCTAGTGTGGGGCTATTGTTTCCCAGACTTGAGTCAATTACAAAACACAACCTTCATGATTGTTACCACATCCACATGGAGCTTGTCTTATTAGCCACTTAATTTTTTTTAATAAATTCGCTTTTTGTACTTAGCTTCTTCCTAAATGAAGCCATCCATGAAATTACATGTGGACAAGCTAGTTCATTTTCACCTATATGTCTAAAGCAGTCCTGCCTCGTGTGGTAACCATCATCACACTTAAGTTTAAGTTTCCACTTAAGTAAAATTAAAAATCCAGTTCTTCAGTAGCAGTAGCCACATTGAAAGTGCTCTATTAGGGCACCTGAGTCATTCATTCGGTTGAGTATCTGCCTCTTGATTCCAGCTCAGGTCCTGATCTCAGAGTCATGAGTTCAAACCCCATGTTGGGCTCCATGCTGGGTGTGGAGCCTATTTTAAAAAATTAAATTAAAAAGAAAATAAAGTAATCTGTGGCCACATTATACTCTATATTATAGAACATTTCTCTTGAAGCAGAGAGTTCTAGTGAACAACGCTGGTCTTCCAGGCTCATGGGCTTCCATTCCCAGGATGAGAAAATATAAGCAGGATTCTAAATCCTAAGTTCTGTCCATGTTTACAGAACATCCTATGTTTACAAAACAGCTTTGACCAATAGTATCAGAAAGGGGGAAGTACATGTGAAAATGTATACAGAAAAATGGCAGGTGCTCAGCCAAAGATACATGTTTTCCAAGCGTAGCACTGTTCAGGGACTGAAAAGCATCTTCACATCACATTGTCACAAATTATTTTTATTGATGTTTATTGCCTCCTCTCTCGCTCTCCTTCTCCTACTCTCTGAATGCTAAAGGAAAGGCAATTCAAAACACTTGTGATGATAAATTGTTTGGTGTGAAACTAGAACTTCCTACCAGCCTAAGCTTGAAAAACCATAGCCCACACTGTCAGTATATACGTTGTGGTCTGTATCTAGAGGCAGCTTTCAAGGAAGGCAGGCTCTGTCGGCGTGTTGGCCCCCCTTGCTCTGCCCTAAATTCCCCTTCACATTCTATTCTCAACTTACTTGTGGGAACTTCTCTAATTTCTCCTGCGGTCTTGGGTCCTCTGTCCCTTAGTTGGCAAAATGGTAGAAGCTTTATGTCATCCTCCTTCCCAGATGCAGAGTAGCCTAATGAATGGTATGGTGGTTGTTACCATACACTGAGACCTTGGGCTGGGGTGGTTGCTAAAGCCATGCAGATGTTCTTATTGTCCCACTGGAGTATAGGGAGCTCACTTTATCTGGCTTTTTGCCAAATCAACATCGAGAACACATGTTCCCACACTCACATCCTTTCTGTGAGCCTCTATGGGATTTTTGAATGAGGCTTCATTTTTGTCTCTTCTGTTTTTATCCTTGGTCTGACTGCCCAGCTCCTTGGCTATGAATGCTCAGTGGGTGAACTGTACCTGCCCGGTGCCATCCAAATGTCAGCTGCTTTGAAGGGGGCTTTGATGACAACCACAAGGAGAAGAGACTGAGCAGGAAACTGGTCAGGTCAATTAAGAGATGGGCAGCGTCTGTGATGACAGCAAGACTCCCAGCAATGTGCCCACCTAGGGGATGCAAAACATTACATCGGATTAGGGCCCCAGAATGCCTCTAGTGTCACACGCATACTAACCATAGTTGGTGAATGATGCCACAGACTCACAAAACCTTATGAGAAAAAGTCTTAACATAGATTCCATCTACCTCTTCTTCCCATTTGACAAGAAACTGACACCCAGAGAAATCCATGTAGAAATGGATTTCAAGGGAGTGGCCATTCCTGGTAGAGCAAAGGTACAGAGATTGGAAAGTGTGGGGCATGTTTAGAGAACATCATAGGAAGATAGGGACATAAGACTTGAAAAAGAATATGAAAAGATGAGGCTGGAGAGGTCTGCACTGGATTTGAAGAATCTTGCACTTAAGCCTGAGGACCTGGACTTCTGTCTGTAACCCAGGGGCTGCGGTCTGGCACACAGCTGTGTTTGTATTTGACTTGTAACTTTCCCATTGTTTGTACCACTTCCTTCTGCTCCACTAATTTCTATTATCCGTCTGAGTTCCTGATCCCTATTGTGAAAGGTGGGAGCAGTAAAGGAAAGGGCAGGCATCTTCTGCTGGGGTCCTTGAGTTTAATGATAACCCATTAAAGCATAGGAAGAGAACCCAAGCCATGACAGTCCTGCCCTGTCTGTCTTTCTGTTTGGTTTCCCTTCTCTACCTCCTCCTAGTTTTCCTTTGGGAAAAGACCTCCAGCCTCCCGAATAGAAGTCAGAAGAAATTTTTTTCTCTTCCTTCCCAAACAGGGCTTGTTGTTGGAGACCAATCTTTATTGCTCTTACTACATCTTCCCCAAAAAGAGCTATTGCTGACCCATTGTCCTCCCAGCAGCTGTTTATTGCTGCGTATGATGAGGCAACAGGGACTATCAGTCACCAGCCCCTCCATCATCAGACTCACCTTGTCTCAACTAATGATTTTTTTAAATTACATGCATGGCTCATAATTGCAATAATCCCCACAGACCACTGGCTCTAGCTGTAGTTAATAACTGGTTTGTCAAAGTTTAATGGTCTGAAGCAAAGTAGTCTTCAAGCTTGTTACTGAGCTGTCAGTGCAAAATATCAGCATGATTCATTAGTCAAAAAAGCAACATTTTGCCAACAAATCAGCTTTTCTTCCAATTATCCTCTAACGTTCTATCTGCCAAACTCAGGTCTGATGATAAAGCTGTGTTAATAATGCATTATTTCTTCCATGAAGAATGGCTACATGCAGATCAGCAGCCGTCCACCATGTCAGCAAAGAACGATGGTGACAATTCCATGTGCTGGGCTCCAGTTGTAGCTTAAGGCAAGGAAATGGAGTCCTATAAGGGCTCTTCAACAGACTCATCTGAATCATGAGGCAACTGAGTGAGAAAAAGAACTTGCTTTGGAAGAAGCATATTTATATGGAGGCCTGGGAAGTGAGAATCATTTTGCAACCATCATTGCTACTTATAAGAACAGTCCCGAAAACTATGAGCAATCATGCTGAGTCCTATGGAGAAAACTGTGTCCAAGAGATAGTTTCTGACTGAACTCGCATTTGCTTCTGAAGGCATGGGGTATTCTTGACAATGAACGCAGCCATCCAGCTGGTATTTATTGAGCCCTTGCTGTGTGTGGTACAGGGATGGGGTGTACAAAGACAAAGTTAAACACATTGCGGTCCCCGTCTTGAGTGCTCTCATCGTCCAACATTCACTGTGCTGAAGACAAGTGTGGTGGGCTAGAGGGTCAGAAAACTGCTCTCCTCAGGAGCACTGAGGAACTTTTCACAAGAAGGAGGGGTAAGACTGAGCTAGAAGGGAAGGGTTTTTCAGGAAGGGGTAAGAGCAGAAACAACCAACAATAATGAAAGATGGCACCATTGTGGAAAAGCGAGAGGTGTGCTGTTTGGAGGAATAACCAGAAATAGGAGTGGAAAGTGGGCTGGGGACCCACTTGTGGGAAACCATATCAGGCTAAAGAATTTGAATGTTATCCTATGGGAAGGGGTATCTACTATGATTTTGAGGCGAGGTTGTGACATACTCAGATCTGTGTTAAAGAGAGAGATCTTTGCCAGCAATGTGGAGTCTGACCTGGAGGGAGGAGAAGCTGGAAGTTAAGTAAGAGTGGCTCTTACAACAGTAAGAGCCAAGGAAAAACAAGGAGGCCATGAAGGAAGGCAGGAGCACTCATTTATGGATTACTAACAAGACAGAGAAAACAGTGTACTGATAACAAGACAGGAGAGGCACTAAGGACTAAGTTCTGGAAATGTACTCTTCTTAGGGCCTGTGGGGTGAGAGGACATCGGGGGAGCTATGGGACCTGCATCTCATACTCATCTCAGGTTCAGAGAGTGAGTGTTAAGTGCACAAGACAAGCTCTGTGGAGAACAGAGACATTCTGACCAGAATGAAAGAAGCAAAACTGACATAAGCCTGTGTCCCATTACTGGACGACACTGCTGTCTGCTATAAATTCATATTTTTTAAATCCTTTAACTGTCTTATGAGTAGCATTATTATACTATATAATAGTATATTAATAATAATATATATGATAATAGCATTATTATACCATAAGAACAAAATTATACTATCAAAAACTCAATGCATAGAGTTATTACTTAAGATATTTAAAACACACCACAGTTTGCATAGATGTGTTTGGACACTTTTTAAAATTTTTAATACCAGGAACCTCAAAAAATATAATGGGCCTAAGTCTCTGAGATACTCTGATGGTAGTACAAAGTAAGCCTCCTTATCAGTAAAGCTTGTGGTTATCAAACCACCCAGCCATAGCTCTCTCTAGGAGAAGTTTTGTACTCTGAGATACTTAACTATCTTTCCCAGGCCACTCCCAGCTCTGGTTTCCTGTCTAGCAACCCCCTGGGACCCCCAACTGTGCTTCACACCTTAAACAATCCTCCTTCAGCACGTCTCACTCTGACCATTCTCAGTTGCTTCCGGTATTGGCCATCCTTGAGCTGATTTTTCTGAGTTCTCAGTGTCCATATGTCTGTCTTTTTAAATGGGGATACACATTTATATATGCATGTTAAGGCCTTCCCATAATTAGGAATTTTCACAAGCCATCAGAAAGATTCCCAATCCAAGAGCATCAAAGGCCCCTTGACAGTAGACACGCTAATGCTCATTGCCTTCTTTAATTCCTCCCACCAATCTGCTCTGTGGCCAATTCTCTCTCGAAACACAGCCCCATGACCTGGTTCTCCCCTGTTCTAAATGTCAGTTATTTGGCAAGGCCTGGTGAATTAATCAGGTTCTCCTGCCAGACCTCATGGTCTTTCTTGAACCCAACTACCATTCTAGTTCTGTTCTTTACTCGCTGTCTTTTATCTTACATCACTGACTTAGATAGACCTGAGAGAGGTCCAATTTTAAGTCGTAAATGCCTAACTCAAACTACCTTCAGCAACAATAACAAAATGATAATTTATTGGCTGAAACAACTGAGAACAAATCTGGGTGGGATTGGATCAAGGGCAGCCTAATCCTAGGTTCAAGAAACATTTGGGGGCTCTGCTCTGTCTCTAACTATTGGTATTTATTGCCTTACTGGAGACAGACTAATTCACCCTTAGCAAGAAAGGTTGGACTTGGGAAGCTCCAGGTTTATATCATTTCAGCAGAATATTTGTAGAGGATAGAGAGCTTTTCTCCCCACTAGTCTCCCTATAAAAAAGACCCAGAGACTCTGAATAGTCTCACTTGGCATCTCATACCCAGCCTTGCCTCTGAGCATGAGTTTCTTGGTCCAAGAGGACCAGAACTGCAGTCAGCACAGTGAGTATGAGGAAGCTTCTGGAACAGGCAATCCTTGACCACTACAAACAGTGGCCCCCAGATGAAGCTACCCATCAAGAGTCACTTGGATTTCTTTCTAATGATACAGATTTCCTGTCCTATTGCTGACCTACCCACTTAAATTCTGTCCAGGCAAGGCTGATATTTACTACCTCCTGGACCATGGCAGTAATCAGGTGCTGCTTATGAGGCCCCTCCCTCTCCAAGGACTTTTCATCTCCCTCTTAGCCCACTTTTCAATTCCTACACAAACTTTGAAGCCAGTCTCAAACCTCATACCCTGTATGAGGGCCCTCCCAGATTCCCAAAAGTAACCAGGGAATAACAGTTGCTTTCTCTGACCTGGTCAAGAATGGCTTTAGGTGAGGTCTGGTTGGGGTCTTGAATGAGGATCAGAGTTTTGATGAGTGTAGGGAATGAGGAGAGGACTTTTCCATCCAAATAAAAAGACATAAGCAAAAGCTACAGAGACCTCAAGATACAATGGTTATTTTGCACAGGATCAATAAACAGCTGAAACAGAAGTGTCATCAGTGACATCATAAAAGAAAGAGGTTAATGGTCAGTTTGGCAGCCAGATGGTGGAATGACTTGAAAGTCAAAGTAAGAATTTTTCATTTTTTTCCAGAATGCCAGAGCGTTCAAATATGATGCTCTCTTTTCAATTGAGGTAGCCAAGTGGCCCTAGCACAGAGAGAGCCCCTGAACCAGCCTCTCCCTGCTAGAACACACCTGTGGGTCTACCCCAGTACGGTCATGTTTCCTGTGCTTGACATGTTGGGGGAAACATGGTGCAACACTGAACTAGGCAAAGTGGAACAGTTGAAATTATGAAGATAGATTTAACATGGCGAGAGCAATGTTTTAGGGAGATCAGTTCAAAATCAGTGCATCTCAAATTGTAAATGAGTCTGTCAGTTTCCACTTCATTCCTTTACTGACAACATCACTTCTGGCTCCAAACTGAAGCCAGAATAGAACTTATGGACTAATTAATGATTAAGAATGAGAGAGAAGAGGAAGATTGATTTGCTCACTCCAAGTGAATAGTTTTTCATCCCCTCTCCCCTAAAAATACAAGTCATTTTAAAGCAACATGACCGGGCATAGGAAAAGTACAAGGAGAAAAATGAGTTTTATGAATGGGAGACCATCTCATTTCAGACTGTTGAATAGACATCACCGGGGGAGAAGATGCCATCTATTCTCAGCATCTACATGGATTCATGGATTCTGAAATAGCCAATGTATACATCTTGCTGACCTGTGTTTGCATGCAGTGATGCCAGTATTTTATCTGGAAAGCTATGAATTTCCAGAACATCACCTTTATTAAGCCACATTCTGAATAGGTTCTGTTTTTACAATTTTCCATTTTATCCACCTCCTACATGAACAATAGAATACTGTCTACAATCTTATGAATTCAACTAATAAAAAGAAATATACCTCTGGCATAAATGTCAGTGGATTTTCCAAGTGAATTTTCATATTGGAACTACTCGAAGTAAATTCTTTGCACCTTCATCAAGCTATTAAGTTGGTTCCTTCAAAAGACTTACCCTGGCTCTAGAAAGTATGTGGTATCAATTACTTTTATAATCTTTGACTGGAAAATTATGTGTCAACCCTGGGTTTTTCTTGGACTGGATGAGTCTAAGTTCTTTTCCAGTTTTCAAAAAGTATAAAAGTCTGAGTATGAATATATAGGTCATAAGACTCAAGAGGTTTAAGAAACCAATTAATTCTGATTGTTAGCTGTGACGGTACAAAACCAAACCAAACAAAAACAAAACAGAAACCCAAAAACAAAACAAAACAAAAACAAAAACTATAGCAGGTTCTGTTTTCCTCCAGTCTTAGGTTATTATTAATTTAGCCCACCTTTTGGGTAATGGAAAATGAATCCAAAATATTGGTAAGAGTATAACAGGTAATTCTGGTAACAGA
>ML093055.1:0-25638 GCA_003697995.1 Taxidea taxus jeffersonii | reverse complement strand
TCCTGGGATCGAGTCCCGCATCGGGTTCTCTGCTCGGCAGGGAGCCTGCTTCTCCCCTCTCCTCTCTGCCTGCCTCTCTGCCTACTTGTGTGATCTCTGTCTGTCAAATAAATAAATAAAATCTTTAAAAAAAAAAAGAAGAAAAATTTAGATAATAATATATTCTATACCCACATACACACAAACATATTTAATGACATAAACTAGACATCTACCAAGTTAAATCAAGGAAAAGAAAATATATAAACAATATTAAAATGAGAAAGTAGCTAGAGTAAACAAGAGAATATTAATATGAAACTGTCATGTTCCAATGTATGGTAATAAATTGGAAAATTTCTATGAGATGGCTGACTTTGGAAAAACATAAATGACCAAAATTTACTGGAGCAGTAGAAATTTTGAGTACATCAAAAAATGAGGAGGAAGCTAATAAATATATTTTAAAGATTATTTCCAAGAATGTCTCCAAAGCTAGATAGTTTGCCAGGGACTTCTTTAAAAAAAGGAAGAGATAGGGGTGCCTGGGTGGCTCAGTGGGTTAAAGCCTCTGCCTTCGGCTCAGGTCATGATCCCAGGGTCCTGGGATCGAGCCATGCATCGGGCTCTCTGCTCAGCGGGGAGCCTGCTTTCCCCTCTCTCTCTGCCTGCCTCTCTGCCTACTTGTGATCCCTGTCTGTCGAATAAATAAATAAAATCTTTAAAAAAAAAAGGAAGAGATAATTACAGTGTTATATAAATCATTTCCATTTTTTTATTAAAATAAGATACCATTAAAACTAAACTTTTAATTTTAATATGCATAACTCTAATTCAAAAACTTAGAAAAGTAGCTCCAAAACTATCAATTTCAATCATCAATAAAGATGAATGGATATTTGAGTGACCCAGATTAAGCAATGCGTTGAAAGAATGGTCCACCACAGTCTATTTGAGAGGCACTATAATGACAGTCCAGGAATTTGAGCCCCTGAATTAGACTGTCTGCCCACTTACAAGGTGTGTTACTCAAGTAGAGTACTTAACTCTGCATTTCAGATTCCTCACCTCTATAGTGCAATTAATAACAGGAAGACCTACCTCTCAGAGATTTTGACAGGATTAAGGAAGGTAACACAATGACAACCACTCATCACAGTTTCTGGCATATAATAAACATTAAGTAGATGATGCCAGGTGCATTATGATGCCATAAATGCAAAGACCATATCATATTAGGAAATCTCTGAATATGAAACACATCAAAGTGTCAAAAATTTTTAAGAGTATGTTTAAAAGAGAAGATACTTGATAAAAATCAATAAGTATCCTTGATTATTTGTTAATCATTTAAAAACCTCATTCACATAATGAAAATACTTACCCTCCCAGGAAACATTTCATTTAACAGCTAGATAGTCGAACAGAAGATTTGATTTATCGTAAGATATTATTTAACATGATAAAAATATGAAACATACAGAGGAAGAGATATAATTATTGAAAGAGAAGAGAAATATGTTTTTTTGCACAAGTGAGTGTTATCTCCTAGGAGGTAGGAGGATGGATGAGAGAGGAACAAAGAAAGTGGGTTGAGATACATTTAGAAGGAAAATAATGCAAATACACTGATGAGTATAAAATGAACATGCAAAATTGAAAACTTTCCAAAATGCACAAAATAACCACCTAGAAAAGAGGACATGCAAAAAAGGAAGACCCCGCTCACCTCTGGGAAGAGTAAACCAAACACATCCTAATAACCCTGGCAAGAAATAGGCTGCCCCTGTATTAAAACAAACAAATATGCCAACTAATTAAAATCACAAAACAAATGAGAGATGTAGACTATTGAGATAAATGGAGAAACATACCATATTCCTAGAGGAGAAAATTAAGTATTTTAAAGAGATTTGTGTTTCCAGATTAACTTACATTCCAGTAAAATCATAATCCAATTTTGGAGAGAACTGAACACAATGATTTTCATGTTTAATTAGAATAATAAACAGAAATAAATGGGATTTTCCTTTTTTCTGTTAAACAAGGAATAATGAAGAAAGAACAACAGATATTATAACACGTAGATCTACGTTAATTAAATATGTTACTAATAACAGAGAAGAACAATACAGATTAATGAAATACCTTAGAACCAAACCCTTATTCTTTAAGAAATATTGATAATTGATTAAAGAAACATCAAAAATCAATAGGAGTAATTAATTATTCCAGAAATAATGCTGGAAACTTTGTTAGCCATTTAGAAAAAGAATTTTTAGTCCTTAGAGCAAATCTAATCCCACACTGATTTAAAATTAAATGTGAAATATTGAACAACAAAATGGTATTTATTTTCTCAGTAGACAGGGACCAAAGCACTAACAAAATGAAAGAGTAATAAAAGAAGTTAGCTCAAAATGGAATGTTTGGTATAATTACATACATAAAATTTAAAACTTATCTCCATCAAACCAAAAATTAAAAAGTAAACAATAAACTGAAAAAGTACTTAAATATTAAAAGTTCAATATCCTAACTATATAAAGAGCTCCCAGAAATCAATATATACCATTATAAATTTATCTAAAAACAAATGAATCGGAGACATTAACAGGCAAGCAGGAAATGCATCAACATAGGGAAGTATAGTTACTAATAAGCATGCAAAAAATATTCTAACAGTAACCAAAAACTGGATAATAAAATAAAGCATATTCACCTGTACATTAACAAAGATTGTTAAAAGATTAAAATAAGTTCTGGTAAAGATTTGGAGAATCATTCTTACATACAGCAGGCAGACATATGAATTGTTTTAAGCTTTCTGGATAGCAGTTTGGCAATATGCATCAAGAAGTAATAAAAATATTTATATCCTTCCATCAATTTTCCACTGTTGGGAATCTCTTTCAAGGGATTAACCAGAGGCAGGCAGACTTTTATTCATGAGTTTTCACTGCAGCATTGTCCATAGGAGGAAAAAAAGAACTCCCTGAATTTCTAATAGAGAGATGGTTATGTAAATCACAGTGGAGCATATTATAGAATATTATTCAGGCATAAAAATGTTTTTGAAAAGTATTTGATGGCATGGTCAAAAGCATTCAGCATGCTCTCAGTTATGTTAAGAAAACTGAGTTATGAATAGAAATATATTGTACAAAAATACTGCACAATGTTATTAGAGGTTATTACTCAAATGTGGGATGGAGATGAATTTTATTTTGTTTCCTAATATTTTCCACATATCTACAATGAGCTTACTCTGCACTTACTCAGTGCATACAAAAAATAGGAAATCTTCCTTTAAAAGGGGAACTTGTATAACCCTCCTGAGGTGATGTGAGGTTTTGCTTGTTTGACCAGAAAAGTCCTTTTAAGTAATACTCACCCACGACCTCTACAATCATGAAAACAAAGCATATTCCTGAAGCAACACAGAGTTTCCACTTGGCGTAGACTTGCTCGTTTGCTCTGTTCTCTGTGGCCTTGGAGTTGCTGTGGCAGTGATAGATGGCTCCTGACTCCAGCTCCTCTGGCTTCTCTCCAGAACACTGATCTTTATTCAAGGCTTTCTGCTGGAGTTCCACACTGTGGATGAGTTTGACAGAAGCAAGAAGTGAGCATGGTTGCAAACAAATACGTCACTGTCAGCCCTGCCCATTCTCAGAACTGATATTGGGACATCTGCCTACTAGCTGGGAAGTTGCTGTTCTCAGCTCCTTCCACAAGAAATATCAAGTGGAAGGAACAAGCAAGAAATTTCCTTTGAATTCTCAACTACTAAAGGTTTTGCTTTTATTCAGCCAAGGTCTTATTCAGTCTATACCAGCAGTGACTAAGAAATGTCAAAGGAACAGGTGAAGGGAAGTAGCTACACTTTTGATGCATTTCCTTCCAAATTACTGTGCTTTGAAAAGATTTTGGGCCCTGGGTTACAAATTAAAAGGGGGGGGTAGGGCAATGTTGGCTATGTGCATGGGAACCAGCTTGATGATTCACATACTCACTATTAAATGCCAAAACTCTTCCATTCTTCTCCACAGCAACACTGTTAATAGATCATGTTCTCCTTCTCCTGCTGAATCCATGTGGACTCTCAGAAACCCTCTTAACACAGCTTTGCAGACAATCTCTCTCAATCTATCAAATCTGTATTGGGAGTTGAACCTACTTATACTTCCTAAAGCAGGCAGCGTCTATCAGTTCTTCTCAAATATAAAGCATTATTTAGAGCCATGTATAGAACTCTAGAATTTCGTAGATGGAAAGATTATATAGATAACATTAAGTCCAATCCCATAGTTTCTAACCTGAAGTAATCAAGGTTCAGAGAGGTTAAGTAATTGTCTGCGGCCAAATAATCAAGAAACAGCAGAACTGGGATTCTAAGGCTAGTGTTTTTTCACTGGGTTCCACCCTGCCTCCCTACCTGAACTTCAAGACACCTGAAAACAATCTCTACTGATGCCAGTATCAATGTCATGGATCTTGAGCTGATCAGACTTTCATTTGTTTAATAAACTCATTAGAAGACATTAATAAGATTCTTAGAATTAAGAAATTAGCATTCATGACTTTGAAAGGTATAAAAAGAAAAATTCACCTCCACTTGGAGAGCTCATTTGTCTTATCACCATCTGGAATTAAATCTCTGAAGGCTTTGACTTAGATGATGATAATTATTATGACTCTAATTATCATTATATTTGGGTTTTTCCTGAATAAACTAACATATATATTCATTACAGAAAATCTGGAATTACAAATAAGCAACAAAGCAAGGGAAAAATCACCGGTAACCTTACCTCCAAAAGACAATATTACTGATATTTTTTTTTGTTTAGCTTTGTAATATATAAACAAACTTTTTAAAAACATAATCAGAATGTGTAATTAGCATGTTTTTGGTTACAAGTACTGAAAACAAAGCTAGTGCTATTAAATGGGAATTATTGGTTCTGCAACTGAAAACATCGAGATATATCAGTCTTTAGCCTGATTTAGGAAGACTCCACATGCATCATTCTGCATTCTCAAGTGCACTTTAACCATAGGCTGGTTTTCCCCATGGTAGTGGAATGGCTGTCCAGGGTAATCAGAGTTGTGCACCTGCCTTTTCTTATACCAGCAGAGAGAGTGTCCATTCCCAATGCCTAAGCAAGAGTCCTGAGTTGCATGCTGATTTGGCCAAATGAGAACCAGCCTTTAAAGCCAGAGGAATATGGATGGGCTAATTGGCTTAGACCTTGTTATAATTGGATTGGCTAAACCCTACCATGCTGACTCCTGGAGCTGAGATTGGGGTAGATGCTACCCAAATCATATGGCTGCAACTCAGTGGGGATGGGCTGAATGGGTTATGGATGAAATGACAGGGTCACCCTAGGATCCCACCAAAGATACAGCTTTGGAACGTGATTCTTAGCTAAATGTGTTGTTGCCATTTTCCCAATTTATTAAATACTCTACACTATTATTTCTAACATACAGAGAGCACTGTATCTAATAGAAATATGTCATATATAATGAACTGATTTCCTCTTATTAAACACTTCATTCTTTCCCAGTTGTTTGCTCATATAGGTGGGGCTGTTGATTTTTATGGTTAATCTTTACTCAGTATATTATTATCTTCTCAAAAGTAACCATGAAAGGGGAATTATCTGGTCAACAAGTATCTATATTTTTAAGGATCTTGGTATATATCGCCAAATTGACTTTGGAATGTTTGTACTAATGATGTTAATAGCACTAAGGATTTTGAACAGTTCTAACAGTTGCAAATAATCTCCTTTGCTGGAATAGGAACGATTTAGCAAAAAGCACCTAGAGTATTTGTATCTATACATTCTTGCCTTTGCAATGTGAAACATACCCTAATAATAACAAATATATCATGTAGCATGGGCCACGAAGGACCATCAACTCAGAGGAGCCTGAGAACCAAAAAGAAAGCATGATAGAGGTTTCCTCTTCCTTCATGCTAAGGAGGCAACATGAGCAAGACAGGGTCACTGATTGTTCTGACAGTATTCATATGACCACTGATTTGCTGATGTCATATGAAGCTTTGCTTTATTTATATTTTTCATGAATCTTGTGGCCAGAGAAAACCAGGTGGTAAGTAAGGAGGAGAAAGAACTTATTCTGGAGCAATGCAGAAGTCAGACCAAAGCAGGAATCCTACTAAGTGTACAGCCTCAGGGCAATGCCACAGGAAGAAAAGGCAAGAAAACTGGCATTTTTTTTAACCTTTTAATACTTTACCTTTAAATTTTTTTTTTACCTTTAAATGCTGCTTTGTTGTCCTAGACTCTAATATTAACTTACTTTGAGCTGAGATTTCTCCTTGAAATACTAAGCAAGAGATCCAAAGGTGGGCTTCAGAGGTTCCATGAAAATTGGATCCCTTAGTATTTTTTATACCAGTTGATGTCATCTGCAAACAGTATTAAATTTTATTTCTTCCTTTCCAATCTGGATGCCTTTTACTTTTACTTTTATTTTTATCTTACCTGTTTGCCCTGGCTAGAACACACAGTAAAATGGGCATCCTTGTCTTGTTCCTGATGTTAAGAGAAAGCTTTCAGATCTTTACCACTAAGTTTAATGTTAGCTTCATTTTAATGTTAGCCTCATGGATGCTTTTTATCAGGTTGAAGAAGTTCCCTTCTATTCTTTGTTTGGTGAATGTCACCATAATGAAAGGCTGTTGAGTTTTATCGAATGCTTTTTCTGCATCTTGAGATAATCATATGGTGGGTTTTGTCATTTATTCTATTAATGTGGTGTATTACTTTCATTGTATTTCAAATGTTAAATCAAATATGCATTACTGGGATAAATCTAACTTCACCATAGTTCATAATTTTTTTATATCTTGTGTTCAGTTTGTTAGTATTGGGTAGAGGGATTTTTGAATCTATGTTTATTTATAAGGTGTATTAACCTATAGTTTTATTTTCTTGTGATATCTTTTTATTTTGCTATATATAAGTGGAATATTGAAATATAGAATAAAAATTAGAGAATGTTCATTCCTTTTTATATTTTGGAAGAAATTGTGAAGAATTGGTATTAATTCTACTTTATATATTTGGTAAAGACCACCAGTGAAGACATCTGGGTTTAGAATTTTCTTTGCATGAAGCTTCCATATTACTAAGTCAATCTTTTTATTTATTATAGATCTACTTGGATTTTCTGTTTTCTCTTGAGTTTGGTGTTTGTATCTTTCTATATCTTCAACATTTCATCTAATATTATATATATGTTATTATGCAACTTATCTTTAAATCAGTTAAGAGAAGAAAGGAGAGTAAATATGCTGTCTTTCATAATTACCTTTACTGATGCTATTTGGCTTTTGTGTGTTGATTCAAGTTAATGCCTGGTGTCATTTATTTTCAGTCTGAAATTTTTCCTTTACTATTTCTTGATAAGTGAGTCTGCTAGCAAAAAAAATTCTCAGTTTTTGCTCATTTGGGAAATGTCTTCATTTCACCTTTATTTTAGAAGATAGATTTGCAAATGGTAAGATTTCATTTCTTTTGATGGCTGCATAGTATTCCATTGTATATATATATACCACATCTTCTTTATCCATTCATCTGTTGATGGACATCTAGGTTCCTTCCATAACTTGGCTATTGTGGACATTGCTGCTATAAACATTCGGGTACATGTGCCCCTTTGGATCACTACATTTGTATCTTTAGGGTAAATACCCAGGATGGAACTAAAGCGTATTATGCTTAGTGAAATAAGTCAACTGGAGAAAGACAACTATCACATGATCTCCCTGATATGAGGAAGTGGAGATGCAACGGGGGGTGGGGGTTAAGGTGGTAGGAAAAGAAAAAATGAAACAAGATGGGATCGGGAGGGAGACAAACCAAAAGAGACTCTTAATGTCATAAAACAAACTGAGGGGGGTGGGGGGGAGAGGGGTTGGGAGAGGGTGGTGGGGTTACATTATATGTTTAAATAAAGCTTAAATAAAAAGAAAAAAAGAAGATAGATTTGCTGGATATAAACTGATTGGTTGGAAGTTCTTTATTTCTTTTAGCCCTTTGAATATGTCATTCCACTGCCTTTCAGGTACTTTGTTTCTGCTAGAAGTCAGATGTTAATTTTACTGAGGTGCTTCTGAATATGATGGATCTTTTTTTCTCTCTTGATGCTTTCAAGATTTTTTTCTGTGTGTTTTGCTTTTAGTATTTTCACTATAATATGTCAGAATGTAGATCTGTTTTCCTTGATTCTTCTTAGAGTCTGTTAACCATTGTGGATGTGTAAATTAATACTGTCACAAATTTTTGGAAAATTCTAACCATTATTTCTTTGAATATTTTGAGTATTCTCAAAATATATTGAATATTTCTCTCCTCCTTTTTCTCCTCTCCTTCTGGTCCTCCTGTTATGTGTGTGTTAGGGCATTTGATGATGTGCCACATTTCCTTGAGGTCTGTTACTTTTTCCTCCTTGTTTTCTTCTCTGTTCTTATGTTGCATATCTGTTGATCTATCTTCAAGTTTACTGATTATTCTGTCAGTTCATATCTACTGGTGAGCCTCTTTAGCAAATTTTTTATTCTACTTAATGTACTTTCAACTTCAGAATTTCCATTTGGCTCTTTTTTATATAATTTCTATCTCTTTATTGACATTGCTTGATGGAACACTGCAATCATACCACTCTTTAATTTTTTAAACATGATTTCATTTAATTCTTCAATCATATTTATAATGACTACTCTGAAATCTCTGAATGCTAAGTCCAACATCTGGGCTCTTTTAAAGGTAGTTTCTATTACCTGCTCTTTTTACTGTGTATGGGTTATTTTTTGCTGTTTCTTTCCAGGTCTTATAATATTTAGCCTAAAATTGGATGTTTTAGATAATACACAGTAGCAATTTTGGATTCTGATCCCCTATAGACTGCTGCTGATGTTTACTTGTTTGCTCTATTATTTGCTTAGGAATGGCTTGTCTAATTAAGCAGAATCTCTTTCCTCTGATGTCCCCTACATGAGCAACGTCTGTTATTATCCCAAGAGGGTGCAGCCTTGGCATACACAGAGTCATCTTTATCTCTTCCACCCAGCCCAAGTTTGCTGATCATTTTAATCATGTTTGCTTTGACTATCTCCTTCCATGGTCACACTGTTAAGCTTCTGGCTGCTCTGCCTAAAGGGGTATCACATCCAAATGTTGACCTACTTAATCACTTATTGATTACTGTCTTCAACAATGCCCTAAGGCATAAATTGCTCCACAATCTGATCCAATTAAAGCTGGACCTTGTGTTAGTCTGCTCAAGCTGCTATAACAAAATATCACAGACTGGATAGCTTAAACAACAGAAAGTTATTTTCTCATGGTTCTGGAGACTGAAAGTCCATGATTAAGGTGCTGGAAAATTCAGTTTCTGGCAAAAGCTCCCTTCCTGGTCTGTAGATGACTGCTTTGTTATATTCTCACATGATGGAGAGAGATCTTGGGTATCTTTTCCTCTTTTATGAGGACACTAGTTCTACCATCTCAGGGCTCCATCCTAATGATTTCATTTTACCTTAAACACATTTTTAAAGAACCTATCTCCAGCATAGTCACACGGGAGTACGGGCTTCAAAATATGAATTTGGGAGGGAGGAACGTAGCAGGTTCCTTTAAGGGGGAAAAGTTTAAGGTCATGGGAGGGAGAATGAAGACTAACCAAAAGCTGGTACAAAGCTCCTAGACATGTGAGTAAAGCCATCTTGGAACTTTTTCCACATCCCAGACACCAGCAGAATACAGCCCCATGAACAAACTTCACTGGCCCAAGAACTGTAAATAATAAAATGATTGCTGTTTAAGCTACTACATTCTGAGACTAGTCTGTAGCCCAGCAGTAGATAAATGAAACACTCCTTTGGTGGATTTAGAGAATAAAAATTCCTTCAGGTTAAGTTTCTCAATAGCTTGTAACAATTTAAATTGAAACCTGATAATAAGTAGAAAAGAGAAGGAAAGAGAAAAGAGAAGGAATATCAGAGGACACAGTTCTCTGGGAAATAGAGACAGAAGAAAATAGATGAGAAAGTAGGTTGGGGAGGATGATAAAAGGAAGCAAATAAGTGTGGAAATCAAGGTTCATGTGACCACAAAGAGAAATAGATTAGGGATTCAGGAGGCCACAAGGTGAAAATGTGTGTGAAGGAGAGTTGGAAGAGAAAGAAGAGGACACTAAATTCACAAACAGAAGGCATGGGTTCAGATCCCATCTCTGTCATAAATAGACATCGGAACTTAAGAAAGACACTTCTCTTTGGCATTCAGGTTCCTAACTGGTAAAATGAGGGAGGGATTGGCATAAATCATCTCTCCCAGGTTTAACTGTTTCTATATAAAAGAAAATAAAGGTGAGTTTGATAGTTTCTCTCATTAACATATCCTGAAAATCATACCCATTTAGGAAGTGAAAGAGACCCTGTAACTATAAATGGTTGGCTTTACTTGCATAACAGAGTGTTAATGGTCTATTTTAATGAGAAGGGAAATAGTGTTATTTTAATAATGTAGAGATGCTCTATTAATAGTGCCTAGAGTTATAACAATTCGTTGCCTAAAATTTCTGCCTGACCTAACATGAGGTTTTGTTATTTGTGGTCTTAATAAATCACATCTAATAGAAAATAATTCTTATAATGTGAGATAATAGATGTGCTAGATTCTATCATGTATTTTTATTATTATTTTTATTGACATATAATGTATTATTTGCCCCAGGGATAGAGGTCTATGTATCATATATTTTTAAAGCAAAATTATAAAGATCCTATAAAAAAGTCCCTTTGCAGTCATTCAAACATGTGATGCTATCAAACACAATGTTGCTACTCTTCAGAATATGAATTTAGTTCCATGAGACAAACACAAACATTACACATACTATTAATGGGTATGTATTCTCTTAAGCTCTGCTCCTACCATGAAATCATTTTAGATTTCCATTCATTCATCTGTACTAAGCATGTGTCTCTTTAATCCTCATTCCGATTGAATTCCCCAAACACACAAAACTCTTATTCTTACATGTATCTGTTTTTACCAGGCAAATTATCTCAGTCTGGGAATTGTCCCCTAACTGTATTTCCTATGTGGAGTTTTCCTAACCTTGCTCTAACTCGCTTTCATTTTTCAGTTCTTACTCTATCACTTCTGAAATGCTTTCTCTGACCCCTAAAGTCTAGCTAACGCCTAAGTTCCTTTGAGATCTTCTCATTAAACACTGCCAGAATGACACTTCTGCGGTATTTTGCAATTGCCTATTTTCTATGTGCATCCCATGTTAGACTCAAAGTTTCAAGAGGACAGAGCTCTGAGAGTAGACGTGTTTTCCTCCTGTTATATATCCAGGTGTGTTCAATTAATAGTAGTTCAGTAAGAGGAAGATGAATGAATGTGGTACTGTGCATGTAGTACTGTGGAGCTAGTAAATGGAACTAGAACTACATAGGACATTAAACTCAGCTATATTCATTATGGTTGTGTATATCTGATTATGGCATTTTATGATTAAGAAAACAGCAATTGGTTTAAAAATCAATGCAACCCCAATTCTGTCACAGTTGAAAAGCCTTAATTTTTTTCTAAATATAATTTAGTAAAATTTACTTAGAACTTTAAAAATGGGAATAATTGGGGGACCTGGGTGGCTCAGTGGCTTAAAGCCTCTGCCTTCGGCTCAGGTCATGATCTCAGGGTCCTGGGATTGAGCCCCGCATTGGGCTCTTTGCTCATCAGGGAGCCTGCTTCCTCCTCTCTCTCTCTGCCTGCCTCTCTGCCTACTTGTGATCTCTGTCTGTCAAATAAATAAATTAAAATCTTTTTAGGGACGCCTGGGTGGCTCAGTTGGTTGAGTGGCTGCCTTCGGCTCAGGTCATGATCCCAGCGTCCTGGGATCGAGTCCCGCATCGGGCTCCTTGCTCGGCAGGGAGCCTGCCTCCCCCTCTCTCTCTGCCTGCCTCTCTGTCTGTCTGTGCTCACTCTCTCTGACAAATAAATAAATAAAAATCTTTAAAAAAAATCTTTTTAAAAAATGGGAATAATTGAGGAAAAGAAAGGCAAACAGATTAGATCATATATGCCTGTTTTCTGAAAGATAAACTATAGATTAAAAATATATTAATAAAGTATATCCCTTGTGTACTTAATGATATTTAAGGAATCAAATCCTGCATTGTTCAGGATATAGATTATACATGTCAGTCAACAACTTATCAGATTTTACAAAATGCCCCTGAGTTGCATAGCAAAAGTTTCTGATTTTGAAGCAGTAGGATCTAAGGATTTATTGAATACTCAAGACACAGAAAGTTGTGAAGCAGAAACAGATGTCAGTTACCTGTCTAGGGTGAAGGCATACATCGTAGTGGTGGCTCTGTCATTCACAAGGTAAGTTCTTTCCAGAAACTCCATGGTGGTCAGAAGGAGAGCTTCTGCTGTTGTTTGTGGTTGTTGTGGCTTCTGCTGTTTTTACCTCACTGCCCAGTTTGGGAAGCAAAGCAGCCTTACAATCATTCACATACTTTCTAAAGAAAAAAATAAAAAGGCCTCTGGGGTTTAGAGTAACGAGCCTCCTACATCAATGTTCTTGGTAGGTGTGCTAAAATTCCAGCCTCCTTGGACCATCACCGGGTCTCATTCTCTCACCCACAGAAACTCCTTTCCTACAGAGACCTACAGGAAGGATCAGGTGAAGCCCGTGTGTGTGTGTGTGTGTGTGTGTGTGTGTGTGCATGTGCGCTTGTGTGCTTCCGATGCTGTCTGATTCCACTGTTTCCTGAGTGGTAGAGGAGCTCAAGGGTTTCCTGCTAATTGCTAATGTAGAGGTTTGGTCTTCAAAACACACCTGGGTGAGCTGTAGACACCCGTCTGGGCACTAGTCTCACGTTTTTCCCTTTCTTTTCCTTTCCTTTTTTTGGGAGGCACCTCTCTCAACCTAAAAACATTTCTCCTGAGATTTAGTTCTAAGATGACCTCAAGCAGCTGTCAGGATTTACTTCTCCTCTCCTAGGACCATTTTCGGTTTTCACTACTGAAGGGAGGACATGGGTCATTAGTTGCTGTGGTCTGTAATCTGAAACAGTTCTGGTGTGGCAGCTTTGAAGCCCTTCTGACAGGCAGAAAAAGAGCAGACTCAGCTTCTAAATAAATTACAGCCCTCAGCCATACCTACAAGAACTGGAATGATCAGTCTTCTCCCTGGCTAGGATATCCTTTGTTGAGGATAAAGATTCACCCAAGGAAACCCTATCAGGCAAACAAATCACAACTCAGAAACAACATCGTCTTATTTGATCCCAAGGGAACTTCAACCCCCAAACTTCTAGGAATTCACATTATATTTCATTATTAAGCATTTTCCTTTCCAAATAAGATAAGGGACTATAACCTGAGGACAGCAGCCCTTTGTAGTAGGCATTTGTGGGGAGGCCAAAGAGCATCCAAGACCTGTACAGATGCACGTGGGGGGTAGGGGTGAGTGCAGACTGGAGAAAAGGCCATAAATCTCTAACTGCTGAGTCCTCATTTCCTTCTCCCTCTGTCAACACTCACTTCCTAGTGAGAAACTCAGACAGAGTGGTGTAGTCCAGGAATAGCCCAGTTGCCCAGCATCTTGGGAATCTGCCCATCGTTCTGAGCAGAAGTCTGCCACGATGGCCTAGTAGAATAAATACTGTCTCTGAAGAAGTAAATGGGATTCAATGGCAATTCCAGCAGCAGTAAGAGGAGAGGTCACCTTTGCCCAACAGTGAGAGCATCAGGTGTCCTATCACATCTGCAGTGAAGCTGTACCTCCTGTTTAAGATTGTAAATAGTCTCAACCATAAGATAAATTCTAAGGTCTTTCTGTATGACCCCATTGCCTAACCAGTCATTAGCTTGGTTGGACTAGATGGAAACCAGAGAAATGGCTCTGGGAGGCCATTTTTTTCTTGCAGGAGAAATTCTGGGTCTGGCATTACTAGAATAACCCAAAGTATTTCCTTCTCGTATATCCTTACTCTTAACTTTACAAAATAATAGGTTATTCTGTGGATACAAAGTAGGAAACCAGAAAAGAATTACTAACCCATCTGTGCGACACGTTGCAATGCTTTGCAGCTTGAATCATTTGTGAGTTGTTTCTAGAACATAGGAGCAAAGTAGAATTCAAGTGAATGAATGTCAGAAAGTGAATAAGGCTGAACTCCATTAGACGTAAATGCAAAGGAAAGAAGATAAGCAATATTCAAATGCAGGAAAGAGAATATATAGTTATAGCTATCAACAGGAAAAGAAATAATCTGGAAGTCTGAGGTTCTGCATCATAAGTTTTGCCACTAACAGATATATAGATGCACAGACATATTTAGATCTGCTCATGATTCTGTGAACACAGAGATACATACTAGGTTGTTAATATGAATTTCCTATGGGGCAAGAAGAGAGTGAGGATATACGGGAAGTATAGGGTAGGACTGGTATAGAATAGGGTGTGGTGGAGATGAGAGAAGAGGGAATGGGGACCCCAACAAAGGAGAAAAAAGCATGTGTTCTGTGATCTCTATTTATTTATAAACTGAAATATATAAAATTGCCATTTTGTAGACCTAATACAGTCTAAAATCAGCAATTTCCTATGATTTACTTAAATATATGTGCACACATATACACAAACCTATAAAATGTGTATGTGTGCATGTGTGAGCCATTTAAAAATAAAAAATTTAATATGCATATTTTAAAAGTATTAAGAAATTACTTTCATCAAATTTATGTGAATTTCCAAGTGCTACCCTTGAAAATAAATACTCTAGTATAAACCAAAACTTCTGGTGTAAGTGGCATAAGAGTAGCAAAGAGTAGATTACAGCAAATAAAACTTTTGTGTTAAAAAAAAGTAGGTTTTCCTGCTATAAATTTAAATGTAGATAAATTATGATTAAGAATTGCCTGCATGTCACATTGTGTGAAACGTTCACCTGTTGATAACTTTGTCATCTTAGAAACTCATTCTAACTACACCATCATCCCCTTCCCCTCAGTATTCTGTCGGAACAATGTTTATGAGGAATTTCCCATCCTCTCTGATAACCTTCGCCCTGCTCTGGCATGCGCCACCCACTAAGGACCAATGGCCCTAATCAGACTAGCAAAATTCACAAAATATGTACTTGGAAAGCAACATGGATCAGAAAAAGGATCCTTTCTCTTTTTGACAGTCAACTTTGGTGGGCATTATGCTGTTTTTTCCAGTTTCCAAGGCAACCAGCTTCTAAACCATCCTGAATTACAGGTTGTCCTCTCCGCCCACTCACCATCACAAGCTTGTAGCAACTGCAGGGGCAAAATGCAATTTATAACAGTTACTTCTGGGAATAAATATCCTGTCAGCCACAAGAACATCACTGACATGACCGAAAAACTGGTTCAGCTCCCCAGTGCTAGCTGTCGTTGGCAACAATTTTTTTATAGGACTTTACAAGCAGTAACTAATACTTGTGCAAAAATAATTTACACAGATGTCTCAGACATCATTTTGATATTTCACTCACAGAAAGGGTGTGTTTTATGGAAAACCACCATGATCCTCCCTAGACACTGAAGTACTGAGTTCTCAAGATTTGCATTCCCAAAATTTAAACTCATACTTCAGAAACACTTCATATTGCTGTTGTTTGCATGTAGCTGTCTTTTAAAAAGAGACATGAGAGTGTGCTTGTTTTAAAATAATCATGTGGGTTTTCATTCTGTTTGGCTTTTTCTTATTTGTGTGGAGAGGCAGTATAGTAAAGTGACTTAATGCATGGGCTTTCAAATCAGATACATTTAATATCAGTTTCCAGTTTGACCATTTCCTTACATGTGTGACCTTGAACAAGTTACCTGGCCTCTGTGGTTTTCAGTTTCTCATCTGTAAAATGGTACATTAATGGAGTCCCTGTCTACAGGGTGCTTGTGAAGAGTAAAAGAGGTAATGTGTAGAAAAGCTCTTAGCCTAGCATCTGGCATATAGATCAGTGTTGTATAGAAGTGAGTTGCTATGGATTCAGCCATGTCCAAGTAAAATGTCCTGGCTATCTCAGAGAAATTGACCCCAGTCTTAGCAGAAGGCTAAGAATTACCCATGAGTGGAAGAATCCATCAAGGAAGTAGAAATTATTATAAAGAAGACTGGGGGACTTGAACCTACCATCAGCTATGTGACTTTGGGTAAATCCCTCAAGCTCTCTAGGCCCAATGTGCTTAAATAATGCGTGATTTGTGATTTCTGAAATGAATTTGTGCCTGCTTAGCAGTCAAGTGCAATTCAGAATGTGTCCTACATAAATAAAAAGGACAAAACAGGAAGGAAATGAGAACTCAACCAGTGTAATCACCTATTGAAGATTCTGGACTTCTGTATTCCCACACAGACTATAAAGATATTATTTCTAAGCTCAGTGGCATTTCCTTAGCAAGGTGGTTTTATGGTTATTACTACAGTGTGAGTTTTTCACAAGTTGCATCCAGGAATGTGAAAATAAAGACACTGAAATTTTAATTGGATTGTATTTTAAAGAACGTTGTGGAAATTTCATTTTAATCTAAAGTAAACATGTATAAAACACAAACCATTTCCTGATATTTCATACTTTATGTGAGAATGGACTGAGCCATCTGAGTTTTATTTTCTCCTTGATAAATTGGACTATATAACTCTTTCTTTTGCCACTTTTATTTTTAAAAAGATTGAGCTATAGAAATGTTTCAGTGCAAATGCAATTTGTATTTGTTGAAAAAACTTGATAAAATATTGATACTAAATAAAAGAAATATTTTTATCAAGCTTGATTGATGTAAATAAATAATACAAAAATAAACTAGCACTGTTTTGGTAGGGGAGAATATTGGGACTAGGTGGTTAAGATGTTTATGAAGTGTATATCTTATTGATTAGCCTCCATGTCCCACAATTCCTTTTACAAGCATTCTGCAAACTTAATTAACCCCTAAATGCACTCTCCAAGATAGATTTGGTTGACTTCGTCTTGCAAATTCCGAGGTAGTTATCTGCTGGCCTCAGATTCTCACAACTATTTATGTTTCTCTCTTTTTAAAAAAAAAAAAAAAGATTTTATTTATTCATGTGATAGAAAGAGAGACAGAGATCACAAGTAGGCAGAGAGGCAGGCAGAAAGAGAGGAGGAAGCAGGCTTCCCGCTGAGCAGAGAGCCCGATTGAGGGCTCCATCTCAGGACCCTGAGATCATGACCTGAGCCGAAGGTAGAAGCTTAACCCACAGAGCCACCCAGGCACCCCTATGTTTCTCTTTTTTATTTTGTTTACTTTGGCAAGCAAGAGACAATTCTAAGGACCTAAGCCATGATTTATGGCATTAGAATAAGAAAGATATAAGAAAGAATAAGAAAAGAAAAATCATGATTATTTCAACAGATTCAGAAAAAGCATTTGACAGAATATAACATCTGTTTATGATTAAAACCTCGCAAACACATGGACATAGAGGGACTGTATCTCAGCATAATAAAGACCATATATATTAACCCCATTAGTGGTGAAAAGCTGAAAGCAATTCCTCTAAGATTAGCAAGACAAGAATGCTCACATTGCCACTTTAATTCAACATAGTATTGGAAGTCCTCACCAAAGCAATCAGGCAAGAAAAAGAAACAAAAGGCATTTAAATTGTAAAAGAAGAAGTAAAACTTCCACTATTTACAGAGGACATTATTATATACATGATATTATATACAGAAAATCCTTAAGACTCCATCAAAAAACTGTTAGAACTGGGGTGTCTGGGTGACTCAGTCAGTTAAGCATCTGCCTTCGGCTCAGGTCATGATCTCAGGGTCCTGGGATCAAGCCCTGCCTTGCACTCCCTGCTCAGTGGGGAGTCTGCTTCTCCCTCTCACTCTCCTTCTGTCTGCTGTCTCGCAAATAAAAAAGTAAATCTTTAAAAAAAAAAAACTGTTGAAATCAATAAAAAAATCCAGTAAAGTTGTAGAATACAGAATCACTGCACAAAAATCTGCTATATTCCTATATACCAATAATAGAACTATCAGAAAAATATTTTTTTAAATATCCCATTTACAATCACATCAACAAGAACAAAGTACCTATAAGTAAATTTAACCAAAGAGGTGGAAGACCAGTATATTGAAAACTATAGAACATTAGTGAAAGAAATTGAAGAAGAAACAAATAAATGGAAAAATATTCCATGCTCATGGATTGGAAGAACATTGCTGTAATGTCCATACCACCCACTGCAATTTATTCAACACAATCCCGATCAAAATTCCAATAGCATTTTTCACAGTAATGGAACAAAAAAAAATCCTTAAATTTGTATGGAACCACCAAAGAGCCCAGGTAGCCAAAGCAATCTTAAGAAGGAAGTACAAAGGGATGACAGGGTGGCTCAGAGGGTTAAGCCCCTGCCTTCGGCTCAGGTCATGATCTCAGGGTCCTGGGATTGAGCCCCACATTGGACTCTCTGCTCAGCAGGGAGCCCGCTTCCCTCTCTCTGTCTGCCTGCTGCTCTGCCTACTTGTGATCTCTGTCTGTCAAATAAATAAATAAAATCTTTTAAAAAAAGAAGAAGAAGAAGAAAGCTGGAGGCATCACATTTATCTAATAGAGATTAGACTCTATCTAATAGATTTCAAACTGCATTATAAATCTATAGTAATTAAAACTGGTATTGTTGTAAAAACAGACACATAGATGAGTAGAACAGAATAGGGAGTCCAGAATTAAACCCACATGTACATGGTCAATTAATTTACAACAAAGGAGCCAAGAATATACAATGGAAAAAGACAGTGTCTTCAATAAATGGTGCAGAGAAAAACAGACAGCCACATGCAAAAGAATGAAACTGGACCATTATCTGACACAATATACAAAATAACTCAAAATAGATTATAGACTTGCATAAAAGAACTCCTAGAAGAACACAGAGCCAGTAAGCTCCCTGACATAGTACTTGGTGACAATTTTTTGAATCTGACACCAAAAAACAAAAGTAAAAATAAACAAGCGAGACTACATCAAACTTAAAACCTACTGTACAGCAAAGGAAACCATCAACAAAATGATACGGCAACCTACTGAATGGGAGAAGATATTTGCAAATCATGTATCTGATTAGGGAGTAAAGAAATCATGCAACTCAAGAGCAAAAAAAAAAAAAAAACAAAAAACCACATAATAATCATTAAAAAATGGGCAGAAGATCTGAATGGCATTTTTCCATAGAAGACATAGAGATGGCCAACAGGTACGTGAAAAGATATTCTACATCATTAATCATCAGGAAAATGCAAATCAAAGCCACCGTGAAGTATCACCTCACACCTATTAGGATGGTTATTATCAAAAAGATTAAAAATATTAAGTGTTGGCAAGAATGTAGAGTAAAGGGGACTCTTGTGTACTATTGGTGGGAGTGCAAACTGGTGCAGCCACCATGGAAAAAAGTATGGAGGTTCCTCAAGAAATTTAAAATAGAAGTATGATAAGATCCAGCAATTCCACCTTTGAATATTTATGCAAAGAACACAGGAATATTAATTCAAAAAGATTTATGCACCTCCATATTCCTTGTAGTATTGTTTACACTAGCCAAGATATGAAAACAACACAAGTGTCTGTCAATGAGTGAACAGATAAAGAAATTGTGGTATATGTATACAATGAAATATTATCTAGCCATAAGAAAGAAGGAAATCCTGCCATTTGTAACAACATGGATGGTGCTGAAGGGCATGATGCTGAGTGATAGAAGTCAAACAGAGAAAGACAACTACAATGTGTTTATCTCACGTGGAATATAAAATATGTATATATATAAATTTATAAATATACACGTATCTAAGTTGATAGATAGAGGACAGATAGGTGGTTGCCAGATGTGGGGAAAATGGGATGTTATGTTTATCTTTTAGTTTAAAAAATTTAAAACTTTTTAAAAAGTAAGGACCCTTAAATATTCCTTCAAAATGTTATCACTCGGTTTCTTGGAAACTACAAAAAATGTAATTTCTTTTGAAAAATGGCAATGAAAAAACAATGACATTAGCAATCACTTTGGCCTACATGTACCATCTAGAGATACCACTCAAGAAGGTCAAGGAATTAGCTGTGTAGTTAGACTGCAGATGAATTAAAGATAATTTAGGATGTTAATGGCAAAAATGGTAAATATCCTTATTCAGTCACCTTGAAGTTATCATCATTGGATGAGAGAAAGTTAACCAGAAAAAAAAAAAAAAACAGAAGGAAAAAAAGTGTAATTGAAATACTTGAGAAAAAACATTATAATTTCAAACTTCTGTGAGGCAGAAGATTATTATGTCCTTTTGGGGCTAGCAGAGGGAAAAAAAATACATCATTTGCCTTTTGCAGGAGATAAAAATAAATTTTAAATAAACAAACAAATAAATAAAATTAGAGCTTTAGCATGATTCATAATTTGATTTTATTTAGAAGGTATCAACTGACTGCTATGTGCCAGGCATCTCACTAAGCCCAAGGGAACAGAAGATAAAAGGCACAGTCTCAGGAAGCTTAAGTGTGTGTGTGTGTGTGTGTGTGAGAGAGAGAGAGAGAGAGAGAGAGAGAGAGAGAATTCATTTAGCTAGGCTCTGTGCCAAGCCCTGATGGAATTAACAACCTCTAACCTCTTCCCTAAAATGATTATGGATCAACAATTCACTACAACCAACTGTTCTGCCGGTAGGGAGACCAAGACTAACAGCTCTAGTCCCAGTGGAAGGTCCCGGAAGGAGAATACTCAAGGCTACCAGGGGAGGCTGCCCCGAGGTGGGGAGCTTGCAGGATCTTGAGGATGCTGTTCCTTAAGAGCTCCACATTGAGAGGAGGATCCTGGGGCATGGCTGGCCAGGGACCTTCGTTTCCAGAAGGGTCACTTCTCTCTCTTTTCAACTGGCCCATTTCAACCAATTAGTTTTTCTTTCCCTTGCTGATTGCTTCTGGCATCTAGTGGAGACACAAACTGCCCCCTCCAGTGTGTGTCTGCCCATCCAGCCCACTGCTCTCATGTCTAGGAGATTAAGTTTCGCAAAAGGATTACCTCTTACCCATCCGCGTTTAGTTCTCCCTGCTCCTGTCTCTACCCTGTTAGAAGGGAGAGCACAGAGCTTGGCACCACAGTGTGTAATTGTCAAGGAAGGAGCCTACAGAGAACAGCTCCTCAGGGCGGCTAAGGAGTCTTTGTCTCTGACACTTCACTTAGAGTGTCAGTCTGCCTCTCAGTTCACACAGAAAACTTCAGTCGAACTAGGTTTTATTCTGGTTTTGGCTTTAAGACAACGTTCCCACTGGTCTGTCTTGTCGAATCATCAGAATTTTATTTCTGTTGTTACTGTTTTGGACATTTGTTGGATGCTTGATACTACTATCTGAGCATTTTTATTGTGGCTAACAGACACTCGTATTGGTCTGTCTGGAAAATGACTTCCCTATTTGCATCTTTTGAAGAGAAAAAAAAAAGGTAAACAAAACCATACTTTCTAGTGTTCCAGCTCCTTGATCTAAATATGCAAAGAGCATCACTGAAAACTAAACGCTGAATTCCTGAATTAGAGAGAGCCCCTTGTCACTCTCTGGAATGCTACCGTTTGGTTGTTAGGAGTACAGCTTCCTTTAGTGAAGGCCTTGAGGGGCCTTTCGTCT
This sequence comes from Taxidea taxus jeffersonii, assembly GCA_003697995.1. NCBI lineage: Eukaryota > Metazoa > Chordata > Mammalia > Carnivora > Mustelidae > Taxidea > Taxidea taxus. The sequence continues at coordinate 3,913 of ML093055.1, read as the reverse complement.
TCAGAGAAGAATTTTCACAGCAAGTCCCCAGATGAATGCCAGGAGAGCAAAGACATAGCTCGTCTTCTCCTCTGAAGCTCCAAGTCTGGATTTATTTGACTCGAGGCTGACAAGACTGCCTCTCAGGAGAGAGTCTAGAAGACAAGACAAAAGCCTCCTGGAAGCTTTCCCCTGAAAGATGGAGCCGTTGCTTTCACATCAAACCCAAAATGCATCACGGGATGTCAGGTGGGTTTTCTGCTTGGAAGCACAACCACAAGGCACTGCTAACTAATTCATCTCTTTGGGTATTAACAGATTTGCATCCAGTGAGCCTACATTTTAAAATGTCGCCAATCCAACTGTAGGAGTCTCTCAGCCACCATCAGGGGATGCGTTCTTGGAATTTGCATCCAGTCCCCATGAGTGAGGTATCATTCTGTTGCAATCCTAAATTCCCTACTCAAGTCACTCAGATATTGGTCAGGGGCAGAGGATGGGAGCTTGCATTTCCTTCAGAGGCAGTTAACTTCCAAAGAGAAGAAAAATATGTATTTAGTTGTCATGGACAAATAAGTAATGTATTATTGAGAGTATTACGTTTCGTAAGGGATTACCTTAAGCTTTAAATACCTAGGGTAACATTCCCCTTTACCCTTCAGAATTTAAAACTAAGATTTTCCTCTGTCTTCCACAGAATTGTGATAATTCATTATTCACAGATAAAAATTTCATTTTAAACATTATAAATGCCCAGATTAAACTGCCACAAAAAATAATATCCAAGGCACAGTGACGGTGTCCTCATATTTTAAATATTATTTATGCCACAAAAATCAATATGACAAAGCAGTACGAACAGTGTTTGATAGAAGTTGGTTAGAGTGGGATTTGGCATAACTTGCATTTCCTAGTCACAAGTTAGTTTCCAAGAAAGCTGGTGAATAAGTAATGTCAGATGCCCCTTGGCCATTTTCTCCTGAAGGAAACAGAAGGAGAAATCGATTCTATGATTAATGTAATGTCCCAATGAATGCTAATTCTTCATTACTTCTTAGAATCATCATTATTATGGATGTGGCTGTCAGCAAATGAAGAATTGTTCTTTTTAATCTGCTCTATACAACACAGCCATTTCTACCTTAACTTATTAATAAAGACCAGCCCCCTAACTGAAGAGAAGTATGCTGATTAATCCTAAGAGGAACACATTGGATTCATTATCTGTTTGTATATATCCTTTCCACTGTTGACTGACCAGATTATAGGCCTTTGAGCATTCCACTCTAACGTCTGTGATCATTAGCTACTAATTCAAAGTCTTTGTTGAGTAGATGTGATTATTTAATTTCTACCCAATGCCTTATTAGACAATATGGTATACTTCCACATATTAAATTCTTTTCTGAGGATATTTCTCCTCAGAACTATCATATTGGACACCTGAATCCAGCCCAACCACCCATTTTAACTGAAACTACAGCCGAATTGACTAAGCTATCATGCTGAAAGCACCCAGTTAGTAAAATTTGGGGGTTGTAAGATCTAAGTCTGTTCCTTTTGCTGATTTTCAGGGTGTCAATCAGTAAATAAGTTTGCTTCTTTCTGCCCCAATTTCCTAACCAGAAAATTTTGAATGACAGTACTGAGCCACCTCAGAAGACTTGTGAGTAAAAATAATCCCCTTCATCCTTCAAAAGTAAAAAAACTATTTCCAAGTATTTAATATTGTTAAATACATTAAAATTTGAGAAGTCATTTGTAGATAAAATGTAGCATGAGATAAATACCACATAAATAAAATTGTAAACATATTTTTAGTTTAAAAAGTAAGATATATACACAGCCAAACATGTTGCAAATTCAAAAGGACAGACAATAGGCAATATGTCCTCCCCCGAAGATCCTAGGTTAAGATCCAGGAAATAAATCAGTTTTAAGAATATCCTGAATATCTTTATGGACTTCTTTGTGCATTTATGGATACACACACATACTTTTTTTTTTCTTTTGCAGTCCAATTCAATGCCTATTTTAGGAATAACTTATGAGCCTGTCAACAGTTAATTATTTGCATGTTATTTTTAACTATTAATAGACTGTGTTTTCTACAGTAGTTTAGGTTTACAGAAAAATTAAGTGGAAGGTACAGAGATTTCTCATGTCCCCCATGTTCCCGCCCATGCAGAACCTCTTCAGTTACTAACATCCTGCACCAGATGGTATATGTTACAACTGGCCCACCTACATGGACCCATCATTATCATCATCATCATCCAGAGTGCATGGTTTATGTTAGGGTTGCCTCTTGGCTCTGTACAGTCCATGGTTTGGATAAGTGTATAATGATATGCATCTACCATTACAACGTCCTAAAATTTATACACACACACTTTCTTAAGCCAAGTTTGTCCAGTTTTTATGAGGCTGCTGTTGAGTGAATGTTAAGGTAAGCATCAATAATGAAGCTATTTCCTTTCCTTTTGCCTTTACTGGGAGACTCCCAGTCCTGTCCTCTACCTACTGGAGCAAGAAGATCTGATAGTTGTGGCAGCTGGTCCATAACTCCTCCATGACTCTGCAGCACTACACTTCCACACCCTCCTCCTGCCTTGTTTACTAGCAAATTGAACAGGCTAAAATTCACAGAAGTTGCTTTCACTGGGAAAGAAGAGAAGAGTGCAAGAAGCCCTAAGAGAGAACTCAGCTCCATTGCTCAACCCAACAATTGGGGCATCAACCCATCCTCCTCTTCCTCCCAAGCCTTGATAAAATTCCCACTTCTGATAGCTAAGCTATAAGTTTATGCTAAACTCCAGTGACTTAAACAGACATAATTCCTGCTGTCTGGGAATTTATAATCTAAAGGAAGACCACCTTTGAAAAAGCAATCCATTTGGTACTGGGTGACATATCATAGTCATCACAAGCTAGCAAACATGTCACAGTACTGCCAACATATTTATACTTAAAGAACATAACAGTCATTCACAAAACCTGAGCAAAGAGTGAGGATAAAAGTGACTATCACCAGCCCAGTTACCTTCAAATGCCAACACTAGAAATTAGAAACTCCTACCTTAGACACTTGGGTTATTAGATCTGGCTCTGTCAATCAAAAACAACATTACACATCATACATTATCTTACAGTTTCTCGCGGCTTTAAAAAAGAAAATCTCACTCTCCAGGGCCTGAAATTACAGACACCAAAGCTTTTAACATTGTTCTGAACAGTTAGACAACTTAAAATGAAACATTTACTTTGTCACATGAATCCAAATATTTTCCTGTCTTTCAGGGAAATGTCATAAGAAGGTGAATCTTTTCTGGCTTCATGTAATTGTGAAAGTAATGATGGTGCCCAAGAAATAATATCTCTTCCAACACCCTAAGGGCAAAATTATCCTCCCCGCTCTACACTGCATATCTCTTTCACAGAGAATTTCAGTTCCTCGTCTTCAGCATAATGTTTACAAACACTCAGCAACTTATTATTCAGTAGATGAAAGGAAATGGGAAGGCTACCAAAAAAAAAAAGTAATTTAACTAAGACATTCAGTAATGTGAAAAGACTAATTAGAAGTGTGACTTGCCCATCATTTTCCCTAAGAACTTCCATACGAGACTTTCTCCTAGGTTTCAAAAATAAATGTGGTACAGATGATAAACAGACTTTAGAGTTGTTTATCTAAACTGAACACCTGAGGATGTCATAGTGGCCTTAATGTAATCAACAAAAATCCAGAGGGCAGGTCCAGCGGCCTCTCTTCTAGAGAGCAGCATGTGTATAATCAATGGTAGATAGTTTCCACTGAACCAGTTATCTTGTTTTTAAAGTTGGCACTCAAAAAAGTAAGCTCCCCCACCTGTAAATGGTCCCCTTAGGCACCTCCCCAATACTGCCTCTTCCTGGAACACCCCCCCCTCTCACT